>SJYA01002500.1:3436609-3614609 GCA_006410615.1 Neotragus moschatus
TGTCTGTCTGTCTGTCTGTCTGTCTGTCTGTGAGGGAATAGCACTCAGCCATAAAAAGGAAGGAAATAATGCCATTGCAGCAACATGCATGGACCTAGAACTTACCATACTAGGTGAGATGAGTCAGAAAGAGAAAGACAAATAACATATGGTATCACTCACATGTGGAATTTAAAATAGGACACAAATGAACTTAACTATGAAATAGAAACAAACTCACAGACATAGAGAACAGAGTTGTGGTTGCCAAGGGAGGAATGGGGTAAGGGAGGGATGGATTGAGAGTTTAGAGGCAGCAAATTCAAATGGTTATAGAACAGACAAATAACAAGATCTAATAACACAGGGAACTATATTAAATATCCTATAAGAAACCATAATGGAAAAGAATATGAAAAAGAATATATATATAAAATGTATAACCGAATCACTCTGCAGTACACCAGAAACAAATATGGCATTGTAAGTCAACTATACTATAATTAAAAAATAATAATTAAAAAAAAATATGAATTTATAAACATATTACTTAAAAAAATAAATAAAACATCTAATGGAAGACAGAGATCTATAAAACATTAATTATAACTTTAATGAGAGATACTCCCTAAAAAATGCCATAAATTACTTTATCAAATTGTCATTGTTGCTTTCATTTTAAAGACACACAGTAGAGCTAATCCCATAGAACAATTTGTCTCCCATTCAAGTAGACTTCCGGTCTGAGGTGGTAACATCCAAACTAGAAGCGGTAGCAGTGAGGATTCTGCCACAGTAGCAACCCCTCTGAAGCACCCTCATGTCCTGGGGCCCCATGCACACCATAGCACACAGGAAGCTGGTAGTTTCATTTATAAGCAATGACTTCTTCCCAAGTCATCCAGGAAAGAGCTGAAGACTAAAGACAAAGGAAAATAAATGGGAATTTTAAATTAAACCCTGAAGGATCAGTCCTCCTATCCCGCCACCTTTGACTCATTCTAGCAGACAACCAAGCCTCCAACTTCAAAGAGGAAACAGACAACATGAAAAGGCCCTCTTTCACTTTCCTCCTACAATACTCATGATCTTACCTGTACCCCCAATTATCCATTCCTCTTTTCCCTCAAGCACAAGAGGGATCTCTCATCTCTTTTTTCCGCTATCGCCTTCACCTGTGCTCTGGATCCTACTCCTTTCTCATCATGTGCAAGGACATCTCCCTGCCATCTACCTCCTTTCTTTCATAGGTCTTCAACCTATTTATCATTACGTCCCTTCCTCGAGTAGCTGAATCAACTCTCTCTCATGACTTCAGTATCATCTATAAGAGGATGCCTTCAAGTATCTTCACCTCTGGCCCAGATCACTCTTGAGTTTCACATATTTGCTAGTCTCTAAGTATCTGCATGTCAATGTCTACAAAATTCCAGCATGTCCAAAACTAAACTCATCGTATTTTTCCTAAAACCAATTCCACTTTTATTCTCTATCTCAGGGACTGGACCAGTTCACCCAGTTCTCAAGTCAGAAAACTAAGTGCTACTTCCCTCAGTTCCCATGCCCAATTAAGCCCTTTGGATTCAACCTCATTAATATACTCTGTTCAGTTTTACCCATCTACAAAGCCATTTCCTGGTTCAGTTCCTTCTCACATCTCGCTTGGATTACTCTTGCACCCTCCTGCTCTCCTTATTTCTAGTTTTACTCTTCTCCAAACTTTCCACAAAACATCCAGAGTTCTATTTCTAAAATGCACACCTGACATTTCCCTATTTAAAGCACTCAATGGCTCCCTATGACTTTCTGGGTAAAAGGCCAAAGTCTACTTATTGTATGACCTCTCAACACCTGGTCCCAGCTCATCTCGCCATCCACTGTATAAATTTTGCTCTCAGGGCACAATAAACCTGCCATTCTCAATTTACCAACTACTGTGCCTTCTCCCTAGTTTCAAAAATCCCACCCAGAACCCTAAAGCATCATATTGATGACTGTGAACCCAGGGCAGCAAAAAACTTTTAATCCTAAATTCATCTTCATCTAGAAAACTTTTACTAAATTCTATGGTGCCACACAGTGGTGAAAGAGGGAAGTGCATAGTAAAGATAAAGGAAATGTAGGTGGACGTGGTGTATAGAACATCTGGGAGCCTGAAGTGGTCTGATTCCCTGAGATGAATGGGAAACATCTGCGCAGTGCTCCGTGGCGGCATGCACCAGGCTCTCACGCCTACTCAGCTAGTCGTGCTCATGACATCGCTTCCAGGAACTTACATCGCTGGGGCTCAGGCTGCCCAGCCCATTCTCCTGCTCAGAATCCTTCCCAGATTCGGTGCCCTGGGAGGACCGGGGATGGGATGGATGAATCCAGATCTCCAGGCGAGTGGTGTCATCTCCTACATGCCGGAAAGTGGATTTCTTCCCTTTCTGCCACTGGTCAGGGCTCAGCTCCAACTCTTCGTGTTGCTTCTTTTCCATCTGTTCCGCCTGTATGACATACAAACATGTAAGCTCAAACTCTCCTGGTATTCAGCCAATAAAGAAAGAGAAGTGCTCATCTCACCTGAGCTTGTTTGCCAAGAACTGTAAAAAGTAAAGACTTAGCCATAGTTCCAAAGTACAAAGTATCATCTGTTTTGTCTCATAAAAGTTACTTATTTTGTAAACCAGATGCTGTGGAACAGGTACACCCAAGGGCCCTAGACTGCCCTCCTAAAGATGAGTTTGGTTCTGCACAGAGGCTGACTCTATAGCACAGACCAATGGCACCCCTTGAGGACAGTATTAGTCATTTCCCAAAGGACACAGAGATAGTAACAGAAATGCATTCTTTTAGGAAGAAACGATTTTGCCTGCATCCCTACTCACCTTCCGTTTGGTCTCTTCAAACAAGCTCATGAGACTCTCCTTAGCAGTCAGGATAGGGTTGCTGGCAGCTAAACTGCGCATATAATAATAGACAGCATCCAGCTTCCTTCTCTGCAGAAAGAGGTCAGAGACACTGAGTCAACCGGTTCTCTTCCAGACTCCAGCCTGAGTCAGCCAACCCAGGAAACCCTACCATCCCTCCCAAGCTGTAAGGAATTCCAACAAGAAAATGAGAAAGCTACACATAGGAGAAGCCACGGTGCTGCCAGCAGAGCTCTCTTCTCACCCAGGACCATGTCTAACACGCAGAGCTCCTCTTAAAGCCACATACTCAGAAGCAGGGGAGAAGAGTAAAAAGCCTCACAGAATAGGAAAGCAATGCCATTTTCTCTTTAGAGAAAGAAAATGGTCAGCCTATACTAATTATTATTATATTTAAATTATAAATAACAATGGCAATATCACTGATTAAGCATAACTGTGAGGCAAACGATGAGCACTTCACAAACAGTATTTCTGTTTCTGAAGGAAACAAGAAAAACTGCCCAAGGAAACTGCCCCGTAGACATTATTATTCCCATTTTAACGATGAGGAGACAGGAGCTCAGGAAGATTATATTATGTAACTTGGTCAATAAGGTCTCAAAGCCAAATCTCTGATAAGCTAGTATCTGAACCAAGGCCTCCCTGGCTCCTAAGTTCATGTTTGCACTACTGACTCTACTGGAAAAAGGAAAGTATTACTCAATGCATTCAGCAAATAAACACTTCAAGTCCAACTGTACAACCCATTAATAAGGAAATCAAAGGGAGAGGGTTACAAGGCAAGAAAATCAAAAGCCTCTCTATCTTTCTATCATACACATCTTTACCCTTTCCCTGTCTCAAAATATACCTAGACTACTACTTCCTTCTCTCCCCAGCATCTACTTAACTCTTAAAAGTCCCACCTTGCAATCATCTAACATGGTTGAAGATACACATTCTAAGCTCAACTGCCCGAGTGTGAATTTGGTCCTGCCACCGATTAGGTATAAGCCTAAGAAAGTCAACCTAGAAAACTTTCCTTATCTGTAAAATGAAGATATTCACCAACATACATAGCTCCTGAAAAGAATAAAATTCACATAATTATACATTTAAAGGAATATCTGATACATGGTTTCAGTCAGTTAAATGGAAGCTATCTCGTATGTTATTCTAATTATGCTACTCCCTTGATTTTATAGTAATTGATCAGTCCGACAATGATTTTTTTCATATTTTAACATCTCTGAAGTCAAGACACAACTCACAATCAGTATCTACTATCATCTTACTTTAGCTCACATTTTTCTTTCTTAGTGGCATAGAAAATTATGTCTCCAACAATCAGTTCCATCATATCCTATCAAGTGCAATTTGTATTGTTGTCTGTACACACTCGTTTTCTCAATGTTCTTTTTTCAGGACAGAAACCGTATCAAATTACCTAGCAAAACACTGCACAGCATGTTCTCAGCAAATACTTGGGATCTGCTGAAGGAAAAGTTATAGAAAAGTTGAGAAAGTGATGTTAAAAGACAATTAATTGGGTTAAGACAGAGAAAGAAAAAGAGGGACAGAGGAAAAGAACTTGCAAAGAGTACTAACTCAGGTCAAAGGTCCATGAAAAAACACAGCAATTTAATTTGTGTGGCAACAAACCACTGAGGGAAGACACAAGATAAATACTCAAAAATCAGTTGTATTTATATATATTAGTAATGAACAATCTGGAAAAGAAATTAGGAAATAATTCATAATAGCATCAAAAATAACAACATACCTTATTTACACCTTAGGAATAAATTTAACCAAGGAAATGAAAAACTTTTAAACTGAAATGACAAAACAATTTCTGAAAGAAATCAAAGAAGACCTAAATAAATGGAAAACATCCTGTGTTTTTGCAACAAAAGACTTAGTACTGTTAGGATATAAACAGACCTCAAAGCCCTCTAAAGAGTCAATACAATCCTTATCAAAATCACAGTGACTCTTTTGGCAGAAAAGAAAAAGTCGATCCTAAAATCTATACGGCATTCCAAAAATCCCCAGACAACCAAACAATGTTGAAAAAGAACAAAGCTGGAAAACTCACATATCCCAATCTAAAAACTTACCACAAAGCTGCAGTAATTAAGACAACATAGGACTCGCACAGGAGAGAGAACTGAGAGTCCAGAAGTAAATTTATCATATATCAATTGACTTTTAAAAATATTAAGACTATTTAATGGGGAAAGAATAATCTCAACAAATGATGCTGGGGGAATTAGATAGCCACATGCAAAAGAATACATTAGACCCTTACTTCACACCATCAATCAACCAAAAATGGATCAGTGACCTAAACAGAGGAATTAAAACTATTAAAAAAAAAAAAAAAGATTTCTATATTTTCATCTAAATAAATAAGAAACCTTAACTTTTAATTTGGTTACGCGTTTCTTAGCTATGACATCAAACCACAAGCAACAAAAGTAAAAATAGATAAGCCATACTTTATCAAAATTAAAAACTTTGTTGAAAGGGCACTATCAAGAGAGTGAGAAGACAACCCATAAAACAGAAGAAAATATTTATAAATCATCTATCTGATTAAGTAAGGTCAGACTACATAAAGAACTGCTACATCTCAACAATAAAAGAGACAACTCAGTTTAAAAATATGCAAAGGATTTGAATAGACTTTTCTCCAAAGAAGATACACAGATGGCCAACAAGAACATAAAAAAACCAATACTCATTAGGGAAATGCAAATCAAAACCACAATGCCATACAGCTTTGAAAGCAATTAGGTTGGCTACTATTCAAACACACACACAACAAAAAATAGTGTGCTTTAGCAAGGATGCAGATAAATTGGAATCCTTGTGGGACTGTAAAATGGTACAGTTGTTGGTATGGTGATTCTTCAGAAAACTGAAAATGCTATTGCCAGATTACCATATGATCCAACAATTCCACTTCTGAGTATATGCCTGAAAGAATCGAAAGCAAGGTCTTGAAGAGGTATTTGTACACTCATATTCATAGTGATATTATTCACAATGGTCAAAGGTAGACATGTCCATTGAGAAATTAAATGAAAAACAAAATATGGTATATATACAATTGAATATTACTCAGCCTTAAGGAGAAAACTGACATGAGCTGTAACATGGATGAACCTTGAGGATTTAATGCAAAGTGAAATAAATCGGTCACAAAAAGACAGATACTTTTTGATTCCACCTATATTTGGTAACTAGAGTACACAAATTCACAGAGACAGAAAGAAGAAAGGTGGTTACCAATGGCCAGAGGGAGGGGAGAACAGAGAGTTGCTGTTTAATGGGTACAGAGTTTCAGTTCTGTAAGATGAAAAGAGTTCTGGAGATTAACTGCACAACAACATGAATGTACTCAACAATACTGAAACATTACGCTTTTAAAGATGGCAAATCTTGCTTTCTGTGTGATTACAGTTGAAAAAATTTTTGCTGAGGTTTGACAGTTGTAAAAAAAACTCTGTAAAGCAACTATCCTTCAATTAAAAACTAAATAAGTTAAAAGAATTTTTTTCTTCTTGATTTTAAAAAATGGGTAAAGGACTTGAACAGACTAATAAGCATATGAAAAGATGCTACATATCATTAAACACTAGGGAAATGCAAATCAAAAGTGAGCCACCACTTCACACAAACTGATTGTAAAGTTTACGTGAAAAGGCAAAAAAAAAAAAGAAAGAAACATCCAGGATAGCCTACACAATACTGACACTACCTGACTTCCAGATTTGCTATAAAGCTAGCTATACTAATCAAGATAGTGTGGTACTGGCCAGAGAATAAACAAGTATATCAATGAAACGGAACAGAGCACCCAGAAACACACATTCACAAATACAGTCAGTTGACTTCTGACAAAGGAGCAAAGGCAGTTTAAAGGAGAAAGCAGAGTCTTTTCAGCAAATGGTGTCGAAAACTGGACAGTCACATGCAAAACGATCAATCTATACACAGACATTACACCTTTCACAGAAATTAACTCTGAACGGACTACAGACTTACATGCAAAATGTAAAACTCTACAACACCTAGGAGATGACAGGGAAGAAAATCTAGGTAACACGTGCTTAGCCATGCCTTCTCAGATCCAACACAGAAAGCACAATCCATAAAAAAAAAGTTGATGAAGTTCTTAGATTTCACTGATTTTAAAAACTTCTGTTCTGTGAAAAACACTAAGAAAATAAAAACTACAGATTGAGAGAAAATATTTGTAAAACACGTATCTGATAAAAGGACTGGTATCCAAAATATGTGAGCTCTAAAACCTCAACAATAAGGACTTCCCTGGTGGTCCAGTGGCTAAGAAGCCAAGCTTCCAATGCAGGGAAGCTTAGGTTCGATTCCTGGCCAGGGAACTAGATCCCACAGGCCACAACTAAAATATTCTGAATGCCACAAGGAAGACTGAAGACTCTGCATGCCACAATTAAGACTCAGCACGGCCAAAAAAAAAAAAAAAAAAAACCCAACAATAAGAAAACAATCCAATTTAAGAATGGGCAAAAAATCTAAACAGACATCTCACCAAAAATACACAGAAAGCAAATAAGCATATGAAAAGATGCTGTACATCATCTGTCATTAGGGAACTGGAAGTTAAAACAAAGCCTAACACAAACAGGATTCTGCAAACCTATTAGAAAGAGCAAACTCCAGAACACTGACAAGACCAAATGCTTAAAAGGGTGCACAGCAATAGGTGGGAATGCCAAACGGTACAGCCACTTTGGAAGACAGTTTGACAGGTTCTTCCAAAACTATATATACCCTAACCACACAACCCAGCAATCACACTCCTAAGTAGCTATTCAAATGAGTTGAGAACTTATGTCCACAAAAAAAAGTACACACAAATGCTTCTAGCATCTGATAGTCAAAACCTGGAAATAACCAAGATGTCCTTCAATAGGGGAATGGATAAACTGTGGTACATCGATACACTGGAATACTACTCATCAATAAACAAAAAGAGCTATCAAGTCACAAAAATACCTCTAAGTGCTAAATGCAAGAAGCCAACATGAAAAGGCTACATACAGTGTGGTTACAACTATATGACATTCTGGAAAAGTCAAAACTAGAGAGACAGTTAAAAATACCAGTGACTGACAGAGGCTTGGGGGAGGGCAGAGGGATAAAGAGGTGAACGGCGGAGCACAGGGTATTATTTTTAGGGCAGTGAAAACATTCTGTGATCCTGTAATGGTGGACACATGTCACTATACACTTGTTCAAACTCACAGAGTGTGCAATAATAAAAGTGAACCCAAGTGTAAGCTGCAGACTTTAGCATTAATAAATGTACCTGTACTGGCTCACTAACTAATGTACTATACTAATGAAAGATGTTACTAATAGGGAAAACTGAGAGTTGAAGTAGTATATGGGAACTCTCTGTACTTTCTGTTCAATTTTTCTGTAAACCTAAAACTGACCAAAAAATTTTAAAAATATAGTAAAAAAGAAGAAAAAAAAGTCCCCAGGTAGGGAGGAGGGAACCACAATGAGATATCACTTCATACCCACTAGGTTGGTCATATTCAAAGCAATGAAAAGTAATAAATGTCAGCAAGAACATGAAGAAACTGGAACTCTCCTACACTGCTGGTAGAAATGTAAAATGCTGCAATCATTATAAAAAAAACAGCTTGGCAGATTCTCAAAAAGTGAAACACAGAATTACCATTTGTCCAGCAATCTCACTCCTAGGTACAGACCATAATTAATGGTTAATTTCCTTAAATGAATTTTATCACAATTTTTTTTAAAGCCATTGAGGGGAAATTTTTTTTTTTCTAGTTAACAAATAAGACTAAAGGAGAGATAAAAAGCCACAAAGAGGGGCGAAAAAAATCTCAACACATATCAAAAAGAGAATAGGACAGAGGTAGAAATTAAGAGAGAGAGAAATTCATAGATTGTGCAAAAAGTGTTTCCTTAAACCACATTCCTTATTAACAATGTCAATCCATAATTAAACTGTTAGGAATTTTTTTTTAATTTTTGTGGAATAAAGGATAAAAATACCAATTCAAACACTGTTTATGTGGGCAATGAATTTTACAGCATTAAGAAAACTCTCCCTGCCAATGAACATGTTAACTGCTCCTTATATTTAAACCTTCGGTACCTACAATTGGCCCCTCTCCCTTAAAGTCAGTTTCCTTACTAAGGGCTCTGTCAGATCCCAAGGCTCACTGTGAGAGCCACATTTAGAGGAGTTCAGCAAGATCAGAGAGGTACGATTTGGCATTTACTGTGTTTCTGCTAAAAAGACTCCTACGGTAAAAAGCTCAGATGAATAAGGGGATGATCCGGGGAAGGGAAGGATGTACTTAAGGCTAGTTGAGGACTTTAAAGGGGAGACATACAGGAAGCATTCCTTTCCTTCTAGAGATGAGTAACCTAATTCAGCCCAGGGAAGGGAAACAAGACAAGATTCAGAGCAGAAACCTTGGTCAAAAACAAAGAGTTACGTTTGGCTGCCACATAAGCATTCCCCTGGGAACTTAAGTGTAGTAAAAGTGTATTCAACTGAAAAGTCCCTTACAACTTACCTCTGAAAGCAACAGTTAACAAAAGGAGTTTGAGGACGGCAGACAGAAGGGGGTATACTTTGGGTTGGGTGTTCAGATGAGTTCTAGTTTCAGGAGCTGATGCTATCAAATTCCATATATCTTACATATTGCCTGCAAAATACTTCCCCATTCAAAATTTCTTACCGTATACACAGCCAGCAGAGCCAACTGGTTATAAGGGCGCCCATTCTTTGGAGCAATATGCTGGGCCTTCAGGTACCAACTAGAACAGAAAAACAATTTTTAAAAAATGTTTCTGTATTAACACTTTCTCAATTTATCACCTGATAGCCCTTACTACTTAAGCTGTAACCATCAAGTGGCAGAGCATGAGGCCTACGGAAGCACCTGTAGGACGTATATACAGGACGCAGCTCAGGTGGGCCACCGCTCTTAACAGGGCCTAGGTTAAAGCCACACAGGGGAGAGGAGTAACGAACAAGAGGCAACAGTACCTGCGTGCCTTCCCATAATTTGCTGTGTCGTTGGCTTGCTCCCGATACCTGGCAATATCTCCTTGGCAAATCATACATCGCTGGGCACTGATCAAGGCATATTTTACCTTCAGGAGAAACGACCAGTTAGCAGCATCTACCCAAGAAACTCTAACTTCAACCCCAAAGGACAGGGAGAGGGTCAAAATCACAGAGCAACATTAATAAGGGACCAGCAATCCTCAACAAAGTCCAGTCAAATGGAAAAAACATTCTGCCTGTCTTTGTAGTAGCTGGGTAACCTCATCTAAGTCTCTGGGACTCAGCTTCTACACTGGGATATAAAAATACCTATCTCACAGGGAAGCTGGAGGGAAGATGTGTAAGAATACTTTATGAATTATAAAGTGATATACAGGTATTTCCCTGGCAGTCCAGTGATTAAAAGACTTAGCAAGTTCACTGCTATGGGCCTGGGTATGATCCCTGGTTGGGGAACTATGATTCCACAAGCCATGCACAGTGATATACAAATAAGAGTATTAATACTGTTGTTTGTTCTTTCCTTTCCATCCTTCCATCATCTGTCTCTCTTCAAACTATTAAAACAACTGTATTGTGTTACTGTACTCCATCTCCTTTGCAGGACAATAATAATTCCCTAAAACAGTAAGTTACCCTTTTCCAAACACCCACAACATCCAGGACTGGGAATACTACATGTATGTTTTCTCACTGATGGGCTTGGCATCTGTCCCACAAAGAGAAGACAAGAGTAAAACTTTAACTACCCTAAGACATGAGCTCAACCAAAAAACCTTAAGAAACATCACTTCATAACATGTATATGCTGTTACTACATACTGTTAGGAGCTTCGCTGGTGGCTCAGCAGTAAAGAATCAGCCTGCCAATGCAGGAGACGTGGGGTTCGATCCCTGGGTTGGGAAGATCCCTTGGAGAAGGGAATGGCTACCCACTTGAGCATTCGTGCCTGGAGAATTCCATGGGCAGAAGAGCCTGGTGGGCTACAGTCCATGGGGTTGCAAAGAGTCAGACAAGACTAAGCAAGTAACACTTCACCTGGCTAACATCTTGGGTCTTCAGCCTTAGCTTAACCATGACTTCCTCAGGTCCCTATGATCCGCTAGGCCCCTTTACACCTATACCACACCCCCACAACACCCTTTGCAGAAGTCACTACACCTGCAGTTACTAATCCAATACCTGTACTCATCCTTAATCAAACTGAACTCTGAGAGCTGGGACCACAGCGTTCCTGTTCCAGGCTGCATTATGTGTGCCTAGAATGGCACCTGGTGCGTAGGAGGGACTCAACAAGTACTTGCTGATTAGTAATACAGCTTCTGCATGGCAACTGATCAGAAAGAGCAGAAAGGCAAGAGGAAGCCTCTGTTCCATAATCACACTCGTTTCTCTAATGAACTGACCTCTTACTCCCCCTTGGCCCTTTCCTCTCAACATAGAATTACGCTAAAGTCTCTCCAAGCTTAAAAGCAAACTTCTCTCTCGGCACTATGTCTTTTAACTACTAACTTCCCTTCCCTCCTTGCCTCCACAGCCATCTTACAAGAACAGCCTAGGCTACCCTCTCATTACATCTGCTACCCTACTTCTCATTCACTTCCATCTGGTTTCCATCCTCTCCAAGTAACATAACTCCTGATAAGGTCATCCAACCCAACCGATACTTTTCAGCAATTGTAATATGTGAGGGTTTTTATAGCACTTGACCATTTTACCCACCACCACCCTAAAATCTGACTCCCTGCTCTCAGGCTGGCTCTCCTAGTTTTCCAACTTTATAGGTGGGAGTTTCAACTATCACCTATACATGGACAACTTCTGAATCTCTATCATCACTCCAGCTCTTTCAGAGCTCCAGACAGACTAAAACATTCATTTGTTCACTTCTAGCTCCTCTACTCAAGCTGATTCAAAACAGAACTAACCTCCTCCTTCCCAGCCTCTCTTCTAGGGCACACAATGTGGGGAGGATCTGGACTCCTCCTCACACCTCCAATCTCGACATTCACGCTGAACTAGCCAGCAATTCAATGCTGCTCCCTACAGTCTTCCAACCTGTCTCCTCTTCACCTCCACTTCCTCTACCTCAGTTCAGGCCCACACCCAACCCTCCTACCTCCACTCTTGCCCAAATTCATCTAATTGCTGAGTGACTCCCAAGAACATATCTATGCCATCCATTTGCTGAGAATCAATCAATAGCTCCTCACTCCTTTCAGGAAAAAAATCCAAAATCTTGCATGACACGTAGAGTTCATGATCCATCCCTTCCTACTTCATTAACTTTATCTCCTCCGACAGCCCAATCCACATTACAGACATCAGCACGCTGACTTCTTCTACTTTCCCAACAAGGTGTGGTCCTCTCATTGTGCTCTGTTATCTAAACTGCCCCTTCCACTCCTAGTCTTGTTTCAAAACTCAACCTGACAGTCGCTAAGAAACCTTCTTTGACCCCCCCCATCAGTCTACAGCAGACCCAATGCCCTCTACACTCTATACATACCACTACTACGGTATTTATGACGTTACACTATAACTTGCTTTACCTCGTCTGTTCCCCCACAGGGCTATATCTTTCATTCTTGTATCCTCAACACCCAGCACAGTGCTAACCACATTCAGTTCAGTTCAGTCACTCAGTCGTGTCTGACTCTTTGCGACCCCATGAATCACAGCATGCCAGGCCTCCCTGTCCATCACCAACTCCCGGAGTTCAGCCAAACTCACACACATCGAGTTGGTGATGCCATCCAGCCATCTCATCCTCTGTCGTCCCCTTCTCCTCCTGCCTCCGATCCCTCCCAGCATCAGAGTCTTTTCCAATAAGTCAACTCTTCGCATGAGGTGGCCAAAGTATTGGAGTTTCAGCCTCAGCATCACTCCTTCCAATGAACTAACACTAAATAAATGCTAAGTGAATGAATAAATTTAAGATAAGCTGACTTACTGTCTTTCGTAATGGTTTGCTGCGAATGGCAAGACCGTCCATGTAGTCCTCCAGTTTGAACTTATAAGTGACCTGCAGCTTCTGAAGCAAACTATCAAAGAAGTCACTACCCTATAAAGAGAAAAAATAAAAATCAGCCAAACCAGCCTGTTCTGATTTATTCTACCCAGAAACTGGGGCAAGTAACCCTTTCACTGTTCTGCTATTGTTCAGCCAGCAGATGTTAAGGGAGGTATGTGCAGTATTTAGTGGCCACCAACTAAACCCAAGACAAATTGATAGCATAAGCCTTTCTGTGGTTTTAAAGACATGAAAACACACACAGGATTTGCCTGGCAGTCCAGTGGTTAAGACTGAGCTTCCACTGCAGGGGGCATGGGTTTGATCCCTGGTCAGGGAACTAAGATCCCACACGCTGCAAGGTGCAGTCAAAAACACACACACACATGAACACACACTCCAGGTTAAGACATTCAGAAAGCTTCCAAGCTCAAAACTAATTCCACCTGTCAGTTAAGTTATAGTTGTCAAGGAAGCAACAGAGGTAGGGTAGGCCTAAACTCAAGAAAAGAGCATAAAGTTTGTCGTCAAAATTCTATTATAAAACATAGTACTTCGGGTGGTAAAAACTCATCATAACTAAAGGATGCTAAAGTCTTTATCCTGAGGGCATAAAGATGATGGTTTACCTCATCCAAGAGCTCCAAAAGTCTGTTCCGAATCTGTTCTGGGTTCTCAACATTCGGATCCTTGAGAAGCTGCCTGAACTTCTCAATCACCTGATAGAAAGCATTCTTCCACAGGATCTGATCCACATTCTGATTATCAGAGAACTCAATATCTAACAGAATACAGCGCTCATATAGCTGCAGCAGTTCAGCTCTGGAATAAAATACATGCAACTTCTAGCTCCAAATATACCACAGGAAAGGCTAGACCCAAGACCTGAGGTTCCTGCAAATCACACACCTTCCTTGGCAGGAAATCCAAAATGCCACCAGGTATAGCTCTCACTCTAGCTTCCATTCTGCACAGCAGAATGTCATTCTATAGACAAGTTGTCTAGGAAAGTAGTTCTTCCCCACATACCTCTACCTATAACAGGGCACATACTGTTTATTTCTTGGCACTTTAGAAAGTCTTTCCTTTTCCACATCCAGAGTCCATGCTCTCTTAAAAGATTTTTTTTCTTCTTAAAAAGTGGGAAGCATAATCATTTCTAGGACTAGAAACAAATTTTTTCTGCTCCATTCTTTTTCTAACTTCCCTTCCCTTATAAAAATTAACGTGAAAGGGAGGGAACACCCGGAGTTTACCTGAAAGGCTTCTCCTTTCCTTAGCTTTGGGACCCTGTACACCTCCAGCTTATTCCTACTCCCCTTTAGACAGGATGGACTCCCCCGCCGTACCTGAGCTGAGCCATCTTCTCCAGGCCCTCAGGACTGATGCGGTCCCTGGAGAGCAGGTTGCTGAGTTGTAGTTCTTGGTTGTCAGCCACCCGGAGGAGCCGGTGCAGTTCCTGTTGCTGCATGTTCCTCATGTGCTGCTCCACCTCCTCAGGACTCATGGTGCTGGCAGGGAGAGGGCTACACACATACTGTCCTGATGGAGCTGGGTAGCCCGGGTAGTAAGGCGCTGGGTACACACCGTTTGTAGGGCCCACCGGGTACTGCAGAGGGCTATAGCCTGTGTAAGGATACTGGGAGGCAGGGCCTGGTGCCCGGGGGTAATAATAGGGGTTGTCAGAGTTCTGAAACTTATAGTAAGAGGCTTGGGCCTGGCGTGAGTCACCCCAAGAGGTAGGGCTGACTTCATCATCAGTGTCCAAGAAATGTAGCTGCGGCGTCTGGCTCTTTAGAGCGGGTTTCTGTTCAGGATTGTTTGGGTCCCACAATCGTCGAGTGGTGCCTCCCCGGCCCCAACTCCGAGTTCCCTTGCTACCAGTTCCAAATAAAAGCCGAGGTCCCAAAGGCGTCGACTCTGGAGAACCGGCTGAACTGACCGACAGGGTAGTGTGGGCAGGGAGAATGAGAATGCCCCGGCCACGACCCCGAAGCTCCTGTCTCAGGTTTTTGGACTCCTGCTTCTCAGAGCCTTTGCCCACTCCGCTCAAGCCTTTGTCTGGCTTTAACCTATCCACCTCTTCCCTGGCAGACCTCACCACTGGGGAATCTTTGTTCATGGTTTCAGCGTCGAAAGTCACTCGAAGAGTACCTCGATTTTCTTTACCATTGCTTTTCTGCTCTCCCTCCCCTCGGCCAGACCAGCTTCTTTCTGAATGTTTCTTCCTCTCTGAGTTCCTCCGTGGTCCATCGGGTTCATCAATTCTGTCCTCATCCAAGGAGTCGGTTGAGGACATAGACACCTGCTTCTTCAGTCGAGGCCTCTCCTTGGTCCGATCCTGGCGGCGGCGGCGACTTCCACTGTCAGTCAGGCCAGTCCCCTCGGCGCTGTTGTTGCTCCCGGCTGAGCTGGTGCTACAAGTGCGATAGCGGTTCCTGCGTTTGTCTGAGCGGGAGTAACGCTTGGCAGAACCCGGCTTCCCTGGAGCCGCGTCTTCGTTCACCTTCTTCACCCCCTCCCCCTTTTCTACCCTCTTTCCTTTTTCTCCCTTTGCAGCTCTTACTCTGTCGCCACTTAGGCTCTTTTCAGCCTCCTCTCTGTCTGGCTTGTTCACCACCTCCTCTTTCACATTTCCCCTACACTCATCTTCCTCTACCCTCAGTTGCTCTACCTGGTTGAGGATTTCTTCCTCTTCCACCCGGCTGGTGGCTTCTTTGGTAACAGTCTGCAAACGCCTTCCAGGCTGATAGATCTGCATGTCTGGTTTCTTTGTTCTCTTAATAATTCTTAGGCTTCGATCCTCTTGTCCAACAGTCCCAGGAAAGGACTCCTGTGCCCGAATATTTTCTGAGTCTACAGGACCATTTTGCTGTGGGTTGTCTTTGCAGACATCTTTAACAAGCTGGGTACAATTTCCAACAGCAGAAGAATCTCTGTCATTAACAACTTCATTCTTCAATTCGTCACTCCCAGAGGGTTCCTTGATTTTAGGTCTGTTTCTCAGTCGGGAAAGACCAGGCTTATAGATTTCCAGATCTGGGCGCCTGTTATCTTTTCGCTGCCTGGGCTCCTTCATGTTTTCTGCCATGTTGGAGAGAGTGTTGGGGAGGGAAAGGTGGAAGAACAAAGGGGAAGAAGAAGGAAAAAACTGTCATTAAAAGTAAAGCAAGAATTACACATCCAAGTGTTCATATTGATGGACAAGGAAGCAACTTTCTGCAGAAATGGAAATTCTACCAGGTTTAAGATATTTGTTCAGCATCTGGCAAAACTAAAAACTTAACTATATTGGAGCTACCTACACTTGAGCTAGGGAAACAGGGGAAAAAATATTCTTTTGATTTTTACCCAAATCATACTCGGATCCACAAGACCCTAAACTACCTCATCACTGTCAGAATAAAAGATCTCTGACCAGTTCTGCATTGGACTTTTTTTCTGCTATAGAGCTCTCAGCTCCATCGTGGTCTCTTCTGCCTCTAACATTTTTTATGGGGTGGTTGAGTCCTTTTAACATACTAATGGGGGAAGAGAGAGAAAATGAGGGGTATGCATGTAACAATCCACAGTTCTGGATATCTCTGGAGAAAAAGTTTGCAAATCCAGTCACTGAACTTGGCCAGGACAATCCTCTTCTTGAGGCTTTCAACTACCCAATATCATACCTCTGGTTGAAGCAAACAGGAAGCAGTTCCTTTCACACTCTTCATCTCCACTTATGCTCACTAACTCTCTAACAGCAGCCAGTAGAGTCATTTCAAGGAAACACTACTCAGACTATTATCATTAGAATACTGAGACTAACTGCTACTATGATGATGGAATATGAGAAGGAAAAAGTTCCATAAGGGAGCTTTCCCTGGAGGATGATGGAAGTATTGTGACATGCTCTCAAAACACCAAGGACTGGGGCACTCAAGAAGAAAACTGGACTTCAGAAACCACTCTCCAGGCTCCAGGAACTTGCAGAATGACAGATAAGCAAGTATCAATTTTCTGATCAGTTACCTTTAGCTGTTAAGGGGAGAGTCAACTGTAAATAGCCACTAAACTGTTCAGAGAGGGAAGAAACAGGACTTAGTGAGATTACAGAGTACTCAAAATGGAATGCTATAGAAAATTCTAGTATTGTTCTGTTAACACCAGTGCAAACAAGCTCGTAACAGGGGTCACATGCTCCAGTATTTACACCCATGGGTGTAATAAAATTGAAAAAAACCCCNGATGGACATGTGTTTGAGTGATCTCCGGGAGTTGGTGATGGACAGGGAGGCCTGGCGTGCTGCAATTCATGGGGTCGCAAAGAGTCAGACACGACTGAGCAACTGAAGTAAAAAAGAAAACCCCCTCTAGTGTGGAAGCCATAAAATGCAAAACACAGGAGCTGTCAGCAGCCATGTGTCCTGCCATGTGGAACCAGCTGGTCAGTGAAAAGAGTGAAGCCAACATGCAGAAAGCAGTGGAGGTAAGAAATAGAAAGTCCTGGAAAACCTCCAAGTCCCTGATTCCACTTGTTCCTAATGTTCCATATTCCTGCCCTTCCCATGGTTCAACTTTTCTGGATTCCATGAGCCAGTAAATTCTCATCGCCTCCATCTTGTGCATACACCAGGTTCAAATTGGGGTTCTATCACTTGTAACCAAGAAGTCTAACTAATTATAATCTCCAAAATGTATATGTGTGTGTGTGTTTAATTGTAAAATACATGTAACATGAAATGTACCATCATGACCATTTTTAAGTGTACAGTTCAGTAGTGTTAAGTACATTCACATTGTCGTACAACCAATCTCCAGAACTCTTTTCATCTTGCAAAACTGAAACAATACCCATTGAACAGCTTCCCATTCCCCTGTTCTCCCCACAGCCTCTTATAACCACCCTTCTGTTTTCTCTCTGTGAATCTGACTACTGTTGGTACCTCACATACATATAACCATATGGTATTTGTCTTTTTCTGATTGACATTTCAGTTAGCATATCCCCAAGTATCATCCATATTATAGCGTAAGTCAGAATCTCCTTTTTTAATGCTGAATAATATTTCATTGTGTGTATATACCACATTTTGTTTATCCATTCATCTGTTGATGAATACTTGGGATGCTTCCCTTTTGGCCATTGCAAATAATACTGCTATGCACATAGATGTATGTCTTTGAGACCCTCATTGAATTTTCTTGGGTATATACCCAGAAATAGAATTGCTGAGTCATATCATAATTCTAATTATGGGAGGAACTACCATAATATTTTCCACAGCAGCTGCACCATTTTACATTTCTACCAACAATGCACAAGGACTCCAGTTTTTCTATATCCTGCCAACACCTGTTATTTTCCCATTTGGGTTTTTTATTTTTTAATAGTAGCTATCCTCGTAGGCGTAAGGTAGTATCTCATTGTGATTTCTGTTTGCATTTATCTAGTGATTAATGATGTTGGAACATCTTTTCATGTGTTTGTTGGCCATTTGTGTATCTTTTTTGGAGAAATGTCTATTCAAGTCCTTTGCCCATTTTTCAGTTGTTTTTTCCAAAATGTATCTTGAATGATTATTTTTCTCTGCCTCCACTTTCACCATCAAAGCCCCTGTTGTCTTTCATGTGGACAGCTATAATATTTCATAACTGGATTCCCTGATTCCAACTCTTTTATCTCCTCCTTTTCATTCATCACAGTGTAATGTAGCAAGTGACTTTTTGTAAATATGAATTCTTACATGTCACCTGCTCAGAATTCTCCAGTGACGTTTTTTCCTCAGAGAATAGTGGATTTACAATGTTGTGTTTCTGTGGTACAGCAAAGTGAATCCATTGTACATAAAATATATCCACTCTTAAATTCTTTTCCCATATAGGTCATTACAGAGTATTGTATAGAGTTCTCTGTGCTATATAAAGTAGGTCCTTATTAGTTACCTAGTTTATATATAGTAGTGTGTATATGTCCATCCCAGCCTCCCAATTTATCCCTCCTCTCTCCTTTTCCTCCCTGGTAATCATAAGTCCAACGGCATTTTATTACTCTTAAAAAAAATTCCATGAGTCATGGTCCCTTATAATCTAGACTCTGCCAACTTCACTTTCCTTATCTCTTATCACATTTCCCATTGATCACATTTTCAGATACATTGATCCTTTAGTTCTTGGAAAATGCCAAGCTCTTTCCCTCCTTAAAGCTTTCACATATTATTATTCCCTCTACCTGAAACACTTTCCCCACTACTATGCCCATTCATCTTATAGGTCATAATTTAATTTTACTTCTCAAAAAAAAAAGCTAATTATTCACAGAAAAATTAAAATTCACTTCTACATAGGGTGTCTTCATTGACCTTCACTGATCTAAAATAAAGCCTTTCAATATAGTATCCTATCCTAATACACCTCCCTAAGTTAACACCTCAGTTTTGGCAAATACATGTTTCATTGGATTATTTATTAAGACGCTTGACCAATACATTGTAATCTTTATGAGAAGAGGAACAAGTCTACTTTTCTAATACTGTATCCCCAGATCAAACAGTATCTGACACATAGAAGGTGCTCAATATTTGTTGAATGAATATGACAGATATGAAAAACTTAGAAATATTAATATGTACAACTTTATACTAATAAATTTTAAATGAAGTGATTTTACCAAAAAAAATTACTGAAATTAATTCAAGAGGGAATGGCAAATCCATATAAACCAGTAACTATGAAGTCACCGAAAAGTTACCAGAGGTATGTTTATAAGGTAAAGGCAAATTATTTGCAGAT
Source organism: Neotragus moschatus (assembly GCA_006410615.1). Taxonomy (NCBI): domain Eukaryota; kingdom Metazoa; phylum Chordata; class Mammalia; order Artiodactyla; family Bovidae; genus Neotragus; species Neotragus moschatus. Next base: position 3,456,376 of record SJYA01002500.1, read on the forward strand.
GGCATGATTGTTTAAACTGTAGAACTATTAGCTATAACAAGATAATCTGGTAAAGTATTGAATTACATGATAAAAATTGTTCATTTTCATATACATTATCAGTAAGCAGTTTAAAAATCTAAAAAATGCCTTCTCAAAAGCAACAGAAGTATGTTGCATTTAGGCATAAATTTAGTCAGGTCTATACAAGGAGCAAATAAAGTATGATAACTTTACTAAGAAGCCTAAAACAAAAGGACTTTACTAAATTAAAAGACATCCATTGTTAATGGATGCGGAGGTTCAGCATTTTCAAATGTTAGTATGACCCCAATTCAGTTAATGGATGCGGAGGTTCAGCATTTTCAAATGTTAGTATGACCCCAATTCATTTGTACATTGTACAATGAAATTTCTGGCAACCTTGGTAACAGATTTCTAAAGTTCTTTTGGAAGAACTGATATATGAGAAAAGCCAATAAATTTTAGAAAGGGAAGAACATAGTAATACTATTAAAGGAATTGGCAGTCTAATCAATGGAACAAAATCCAGAAAACCCCCAAGCATTAACAGAATTTTAATTTGTTATAAATGTATTATATTTCACAGGAAAATTATTCAGTATAGTGTGTTAAAGATTTACAAAAGAATAAGTGGCCAATATACAGAAAAAATGTTTAGTCACTAATTAAATCTAAACTACTAGACATATTTCAGTAAATTGACAGATAAAAATGATAAGGGTAAAGGAAAATAGTCATTCCTCAGAAAGTGATGATGGGGTATATATTGACATAATCTATAACTCTTCTGATCAGTTTGGCAGTAGGTGTCAAATGCCTTAGAAGTATGTATGCATTTTAGTGCAAAATGTCACCGGTGGAATCTACTCAAACCATGTATAGAGATAAAGATATTGCAACAAGTCTGTTCAGTACATCATCATTATAGCAGAAAAAGAGGAAAATGTAAATGTTCAACATAGTTATGTCAAACTATGGTATTTTTGTAAAAAGAAGTACTAGTGATTTAAAAAGTCACATAAGGGCTGGTGTCTCAGTGGTAAATAATCCATCTGCCAATGCAGGAGATGTGAGTTTGATCCCCAGTGAGGGAAGATCCCACATGCCGTGGAGCAACAATGCCCGTGTGCCACAACTACTGAAACCTGTGTGCCCTAGAGCCTGTGCTCCAAAACAAGAGAAGCCACGGCAATGAGAAGCCCAGATGCCTCAACTAAAGGGTAGCCTCTGCTCCCTGCAATTAGAGAAGTCTGTGCAGCAACAAAGACACAGCACAGCCAAAAAATTAAAAAATTTAAATCTTTTTTAAAAAGTCATATATCGATTGATAAGGTTCATATTCCTAATACTGTTTGAAAAAAGCAAGTTACCAAACCTGTCAAAAAAGTTTTATCTGCATATATATATATATATTGGGCCTGGACAGAGACACCAGAACTTCAGTAGCAATTGTCTTTGGAGAGGAAGTAAATTAAATTGTCTTTCTATTGAATATGCATTGTCTCTGTTAAGGAAATAAAGAGAATCACAATAAAAATAGTGAAAAGTGGAAGCTTAATGCAGTTACTGGAAATTATAATTAGGAAAACTTTGAAGAAACTGAGCCAAATGGAAAAAGGGTAGATGAAATACTATCTTTGGTTTGATTTTAACTGTTACATGAATATTGAAAAAACAGAAGGAAACATAGAAAGTGAATTTATTAAGGTGGTAGGATTCTAGGCGATTTTTCCCCTTGGTAAATAGTGAAATATTTTTAAAAATAAAAATCTGTAGCAGATTTTGAAACCAGTTTATTTAAGCTTCACAACAATGATGAAAAAGTAGAGACCAGTGGCAGTAGCAACAGATGGATAGTATAGGTGAGGGCTGAGCTTTAAGCCTTCCAGAATCACCAGGAATCAACTTTATTTCCTATAAAGTTTCAACAGAAGAAACTTATACACCAAAAAACTCAGCTTCGAGAGATGTTCCCTTATGCAGAAATTCTGCTGCTGCTGCTAAGTCACTTCAGTCATGTCCAACTCCCCTTGGATGACAGCCCACCAGGCTCCACTATCCCTGGGATTCTCCAGGCAAGAACACTGGAGTGGGTTGCCATTTCCTTCTCCAATGCATGAAAGTGAAAAGTGAAAGTGAAGTTGCTCAGTCGTGTCCGACTCTTGGCGACCCCATGGACTGCAGCCTACCAGGCTCCTCCATCTATGGGATTTTCCAGGCAAGAGTACTGGAGTGGGGCGCCATTGCCTTCTCAGGCAGAAATTCTAGAACCCCACCAATGAAGATGGTTCCCACATTAACACCACAGGCCGAGTCTATTTTCCAGTGTTAGCATTTTGTTTCTTTGTTGTTTTTGAGTGTTAGTTTTCTGAGTTTAAGATTCACAGCAAAACTGCTAAGGTACAGAAATTTGCCATATGCCCCTTGCCCACACATGTACAGCCTCCCCCATTACTGACATCCCCCACCAGAGTGGTGTATTTGTTACAGTTGAACTTGCATTGATATACCATTACCACCAAAGTCCGTAGTTTACATTATGGTTCACTCTTGGGGATGTACATTCCATAGGTCTGTGCGTTTTCAAAATCTTTTCGTTAAATACATCGTCTAGGCTTGTTTTGACCCCCTTCTTATTCTTGGGTTACAGAACCATGTGTGATCAGTACTGCATCTCCTTTGCTGATGTTGAAAAAGCTCATGTCAACATTCGAGATTTTATTCACCTCACACCAGTACTAACAAGTTCCATTTTGAATCAAATAACAGGACGCAATCTTTTCTTCAAATGTGAACTCTTCCAGAAAACTGGATCTTTTAAGGTAACAATCCTTTTTGATAGTGTACCATGTTTCTTTTCAAACCACTTTCACATATAAATGTATATGATCCTCCTGACCACCCAGTGAGGTAGGTAGAATTAATGTCTTTTTATAGCTAAAGAAAGGGTTGTCAAAATTTTCCTTTGCTTAAGTCCTGGTTACTTAGCATCATAGTGTTCCAGAGAGCCACTTTTACAGTATCTCAAAATTCCTTATAATTAAGGTGATCACATACAGCTTACTGTCCAAATTAGGACATGTTTGGGGATGGAAAGGGTAACTTCTAATGTTAGAACAGAGAGCACAGTTGTCAACTTGGATACCTGTGGTGCTCAGTTGTGTCCAATGCCTTGCGACATGACTTTGCAACACAAAGTGTGATCACGCTGTATATAGCCAAGTTTACGCATTCACTTGCTATGTTTATACATTATGAATAAAAAAAGGTCTAAACCTAGCTCAGCCCTCATATAACAAAAGCTTTTTCTTTTTCTGAAATATATGTCAGGGCCTCTCCTTTGCATAAAAATAGATTTCTGTGTTTCTTCATTATCAGAATTTTCTGACCATTAGTTGAACTTCATTCATTAGAATGAACTTCAAGATTCATTCAAGTAAAAACCTGAAAGCTACATTTTGGACTGTGCCGAGAAGTATTAGTACCTGTTAAGTGGTAGCTTTAGGATATCATGTATTTACCTTTTTTCAGCACCCATTACCTGAGAACTTTTAAACAATACAAAAACTTCTCTATTTCCTTTTGCCCTTTGCTTCTGTCATGGTTTGTTCTTCATTTGTCACATATCAAGCACATATTTTCACTAACTATACCAGGTGTGTGTACTGGAGGCCATGCCCTATACTCATCTTTCAGGGGAAGACAGAAGTAGGTTGATGACAAGTGTCTTACAGAGATAAAGAGAATTCCCTAGCCATCCAGTGGTTAGGACCCTGCGCTTTCACTGCCAAAGGCCCAGGTTGGATCCCTGGTTGAGGAACTAAGATCCTGCAAGCCATGCAGCACAGTCCAAATAAAGAGATACACAAACAAGGAACACGGAAGCCAACGGAGTACCTAATTTTGCCTGGGAGAGCAATAAGGTTGAACCAGGTGATGTTTGATCCAAGTTTTACAGGATGATGCTTTTAGCCAGATCAGGGAGTGGGGGAAGGAACTACAGGTAGAGGCATCAGCACGTCAAGTAGAGGTGTGAGCTAACCTGGGAGGAAACCAGCGGCAACTTAAGATGGCTATGACACTGACACGTTAGAAAGTAACACATTAGCTATGTTAGAAAGGCTGCAGCTTTTAACAAATTTGCACTTTTCTCACAAAGACAGGCAATCAATGAAAAAGGTATCATTTGTTTTTAAAGGGTAATTTTCATAATCTAGCGGAACTATTAGATGAGAATGATCCTTGAGGCAGGATTAGTTGAGATTCAGAAACTCCCGGTTTTAGGAGGTACAACCAATACAATTTACTGGGTGTGCAGTGTTGGGAGAGAAAAATACAAAGCTGGTGGGGTTTTTTGAAAAGAAACATTTAAAACAAATGGATTAATTCACCATCCCTCTTTTCCAGATTCGTGGTGCCCTTAATGCAATCAGAGGGTTGATTTCTGCCCATCCAGAAGAGAAGCCCAGAGCTGTTGTTACTTACAGCAGTGGAAACCATGGCCAGGCTCTCTCCTTTGCTGCCAGATTGGAAGGTACTTTATTAATTTCTCAGGGTCCTGAGTAGGGTCATCAGAGAGGAGTTGAAAAGTATCCTTAACTTTCAGTGAGATTGGTGATAGCCATGGAAATAAATCTCCCAGCCCGATTACAAGCGAACTGAACAGATTTCTATCCTAAATTCTGATTTGTACTAACTAAACGTTGTTTCTCCCTCCCAGGGATTCCTGCTTATGTCATAGTGTCGGAAACAGCTCCCAACTGTAAAAAACTGGCAATACAAGCCTATGGAGCCTCTATAGCATATGGTGAACAGAGCGAAGAGGTAAGGAAGAATGTTCAGCACCACCTTAACAGCGTTCATAGTCATGAGACCTCTCTACCTCACTGGGCGCAGCTTCCAGTCTCCTTTTTAAATGTTGGCACGCCCCTCGCTCAGATGATCTAGTTATGGTCTCCTAGTTTAAAACTTCTAACTCTAGTCCTGACCTTTACTCTTAGCCCAGACTTGTATATTCCCAATTGGGTGTCTTAATAGTTATCTCAAACTGCCTGAAACTAAACTCATTTTAATACTGTTCCACCTTCTGTCTACCCGCGTATCAGTAAATGGCAACTTGTCAGCCCAAAATTCTCCAATGATTTTCCACCTCACACACAGTGGAAACCATTGGTTTTTTTTTTAAAACAAACTTAAGAAATCATACTCTTATTTTTTCAATATTTGGCTGAGATGGGTCTCAGTTGTGGCATGCAGGATGTTTGATCTTCGTTATGGCATATGAGATCTTTAGTTGCAGTATGCAAACTTTTAGTTGCAACATGTGGGATCTAGTTCCCTGGCCAGGGATGGAAACTTGGTTCCCTGTACTGGGAGCATGGAGTCTTAGCCACTGGACCACCAGGGAAGTCCCAGAAACAAAAGTTCTTGTAGTCACCTGTGGCCCAGATGAAGTGGCCCATTACTACTTTTCTGATGTCATCTTCCACTATTACTGTCCCCCAAACACTCCACACCAACCACACTAAAGCCAAAGCCAAGCACTCCTGTTCTATGGTCTTTGTACTTGCTGTTCCTCTCTCCCTGGAATATTCTGTGGAGATACACAGGACTTGTTCGTTTTCCTCCAAACCATGTAGACATAGCATGTATTTACTTACATCCCACTCTATCCCACCATATTAGAATATAACTCCACTGAGTGCAGGGGCTATTTTGTTCAGTCACATCCTCAGTGCCAGAACCAAGTCTGAGAAAAGCAGACAGTCAATGAAGTGTTAAATGACTGAATCTAACTTGTTGGGGACTCTATCAAATACAGATAAAGTAAGCTAAAGTAATGTCTTCTTTTAGTCCAGAGAAAATATTACAAAAAGAATTGCAGAAGAAACAGAAGGCATTATGGTACATCCCAACCAGGATCCTGCAGTGATAGCTGGGCAAGGGACAATTGCCATGGAAGTGCTAAACCAGGTAACAGCTTAGTTGTTTAGCTGCCAGTAATGCTGATGTTTGGCCATAGAACCAATTCTTTCATATGTACATATAAAACTGGTTAACACATCTGTTTTAATACTTTATATTCTTTTCACTGAAGGTTCCCTTGGTAGACGCACTGGTGGTACCTGTAGGGGGAGGAGGAATGCTTGCTGGAATAGCCATTACAGTGAAGGTGAGAAAACAGCTTCTGGAGGACTCCCCACATGAGGCACAGAAGTTTATTTTGTATTATAGTACATTGTGAATACTTGCTCAACATTCCCCCCAAACTGCCATTCCTTCTTATCCTCCCCTGGCACTTGAGGTGGAAGGCTCTGCTCTGCATTACTGCCCTCTTAATGAAAACTTTACAGCACAAAAGCCATTTCAATGAGTGGCACCCTCACAGTCCTTTGAATTCCATCTCACCAACTTACTATCCAGGTCAGGAGCTACTGCTTTCCCAAGTTACCAGCAGAACCAGCTGTGATCTAGGCAACTGAAGGCCAGAGTTGAAAATAATTTAAAGTGCTTAAAGGCCTTATTTCCATTACATAGATTAAAAGAAAGGCTCTTGGGCAGAAATGTGTTAACTGTACCATCTGTTTTACTGCAAGCATGCAGGCAAAATGCTGTGTCTAGTTGTAAGGTATCTAATATTCCTCTTCCTAGGCTCTGAGACCTAGTGTGAAGGTATATGCTGCTGAACCCTTGAATGCAGATGACTGCTACCAGTCCAAACTCAAAGGAGAACTGACTCCCAACCCCTATCCTCCGGAAACCATAGCAGATGGCATCAAATCCAGCATTGGCTTAAACACCTGGCCTATTATAAGAGACCTCGTGGACGATGTCTTCACTGTCACCGAGGATGAAATTAAGGTGAGGCTCCAAGAGGAAAGAAAACAACAAAAGAGTGGAGTAACTTATTAGGCAAAACCCCCCATGTTGTAAATGGCAACTAACCCACAAGGGAACTTGACTAGGTGATTTCATAACATAACATGTGAGAGGATGCTCTAGACAAGTGTCAAGACAGTAAAGCAAGTTAGAATGAAAAAAACCCTGCCCTTCACTGGCAAACACAAACATATCACAAACAGGAATACTCAGACTGGGCATACACCCCCATCTGGCCTTTAATCATAGAGGCCAACCAACTAGGCTCTTTCCCCCTTTTCCCGTGTCACTAATTCCTACTCCCTTCTATACCGACAGTATGCAACCCAGCTGGTGTGGGAGAGGATGAAATTGCTTATTGAACCTACAGCTGGTGTTGGAGTGGCCGCTGTGCTCTCTCAGCATTTTCAAACAGTTCCCGAAGAAGTAAAGAACATCTGTATTGTGCTCAGTGGTGGAAATGTAGACTTAACCTCCCTAACTTGGGTGAAGAAGCAGGATGAAAAGGCAGCTCCTTAGCAATCTGTTTTCTGTTTAATATGTGCAAAAGGAAGAAAAGGGACTCAAGTGTCTAGACACTTAGAAATTTAGTCTCCTGGTCATTGTCAAGTTCCTATCTTCCCCTCTAAAACAGCCTTCAAAACCCTAATGGAAAATGTGTATTTCAGTAAGATTTAATGGTTTTTTTTGGACTGAGTTGAACCAGAAAAGCATCTATTCTTAACTGAGACACCTTCTCAGGGCCAAGAAAAGTCTTCTGCACAAAGGAGCAGGAGCCCTTAAAAGTAGACTTAAGTAGAAAGCACGAACTGGGCAAATCACAACCTACAGGCTCCCATCCCTGGAGTGCTGACTAGTAGCAGTGAGACAGAATCCCACTGAATCCATTACTCCATGTCCACTTCAGGCACTGCTGAAGAAATCTCACTTTTTACCCAGGGGACTGGTTCTGGTACATATGGATCATAAGTCCACTTGGGGAAAACTCTCTTATAAAGGTTCATCAGTACTGTGTCCTGAGATTTTAGCTTCCCATCAAAACTGCACTTCATGTGACCATGAGTACCTAGAATGAAAACAGAATGAATTGGTCGTATTAGTAGAAAACTTTAAAGCAGTGGTCTCTTAACCCAATGGTCATTTAACAGCACTGGGGAAGTCTACACGAGCTCCCAAATCACACATTCTCTTACCTAAAGGCTCCTTGATGTGGCCCCTGCGGCCCCATTTTGTTCTCAGTTCCACAGGTTTAAACCACAGTACATCCTCTTAAATTAACATAAAGAAACATACAGAAGACCAGGATGAAACACCTATCCATAATGTATAAACCCAACCTTCATCCCACAAAGGCAACTGGATCCCCTCTGTCACACCTACCTCTGTTGAAAAACATGTAACGCACCACTGCCGTCTTAGTAAAAATTTTGAAAGGATGACCACTCAGAACAACTCTCTTGATGACCATCCTGTCTGGATCCACTGACAAGAGATGGCCTGTAGCAATGAGGCTGTGCATTCCTGAGGGGCAAAGGCAGAGCAGCAGGAGGCTTTTGGTCAAAGCCTTCACTTATTGTCCAGTCTATTTAAAGACCTATGAGAGATCTTGGGAAACCCAGTGGGGATGTACTATGTGGCCCTCCTGGGTTCGTGGCCAAGATCACTGATATTCGTGCTGAGCCTGTCCTCAGAACCTACCCTAAATACAGCACCCTGAGCAGCCTCCACCAATTAGCTAAGGTTTGCAAGCAAGATAAAATCCCATCTGTCATCCTGAAATCGGGATAATTTAAAAAACCATCATTAGTTTTTCGTTACCATTTGACTCCCAAATTTAAATACCGAGAGCAGTTAATCTTATTAAGGACCTGCAGACCTATTCACCTCTGTGAACTCAACTTACCATTGCTGTTCTGTTTGAAAAGCAGCACAGATGCAGGAGGAAAAGTGATTGGGGCATATACTGTCACCACCAGGGCCATGTCTGCAGTCAGGAACCTCTGAAACTTATGTTTATCCGCTGCCATTAAAAGAATAAAAACCAGAACATATTTTGAGAAATAATAGGTAATCCAGAGGCCTGTGAAAAAGCTGTATCACTGGAACTCTTAAACTAAGGCAACTAATAAATAGCAGAGTGATTTTTCAAGTAGGAGGCAGAATCTTGGAGCTTGAACTGTATTTTGGGGTTTGTAAAAGTTCTCCAGGTGATCCTGATACGTATCACTCTACCTCATTTAAGAATCGGTGCTTTACAGAAAAACACTAATTCAACAGCTCTTAAGTCTTGAGCATTAATGGCTAACATTTTCTATAATCAGATTAGGTATTTTAGGCTTTGTGGCCATCAAGTCTCTCTTCTTATTACTCAATTCTCACTAAAGCTCAAAAACAGCTATAGACAATACATTTTTTAAAATAAATACTGAAAGTTATAGGGAAATAAAAGGGCAATATGAATCCCTCATTTAGACAGAATGGTTGGTGAGCAAAGAAATTATCCAGACCATCCATTAATACTGCCTTTTCTCACCTTCCTCTGGCCACCGCTGGGAGCTGAGAGTGTGGGTAACGTTCAGAAGCCCTGACATACTGCAAATATCTTCCCACTCTAAAGACTGTAAGAGGACAATCATTTTTTGTCATAGGAGTATCCCTGGTCATCACTGTCCAAACACTCATCTAATCTCAAGATCTCAGAAGCCATACACCTCTGCTTTATCCAACTGTGGGCCACCCCCTAGACTTCACCCACTGGGACATCAGATGCCAAGAGTTCCATGACACATCATTTCTTGAAAGCTGCCAACCCCTATTCAACACTGACTGCAGCAAATACTCATGGCCCAGGAGCCTCAGCACCACACAGAGTTTGCATCACAGGGATGCTTCAGACAGGTTCAGACATTTTGAATGGAAACATCATTGGCTCCTAAACCAATGCCGTATTCTGCACACCCCATCCCCGCCGCCCCACACTCCCACCCCCTGCTGCCCCACACTCCCAACCCCTGCCGCAAAATCAGTCCCCCAAAAGACAGATGAACAAAAACCCAGAAACTTCCCTGCTGCTTACCTGCAGTGTGCTGAGAGAATAAGGGTGAGGCTCGGAAGCGCCTGAATCCACAATGCAAGATCATCTCCTCTTTAGCTTTCACGGGTTCAGTGTTGCCAGGGTGCCGGCTCACCACCATATTAAGTACTGACATCTGGGACCAAGTAGAAAAACAGAACTTCATATCAGGAGTAGAACACCCTAAAGTAAAAGAAGGCAAACCAAACCAGCAGACTGTGTTCACCCTAAGAGCTGACAATACTCATTTATGTTGTTGTTTAGTCACTAAGTTGTGTCCAACTCTTTTTGTGACTCCATGGACAGTAGCCTGCCAGGCTCCTCTGTCCATGGGATTTTCCAGGCAAGAATCCTAGAGTGGGTTGCCATTTCCTTCTCCAGGGGATGTTCCAGACCCAGGGACTGAACCCACATCTGCACTGCAGACAGATTCTTTACTACTGAGCCACCTGGGAAGCCCTATGCTAATCTATGGTGTAGTACAAATGATGAAACACAAATCCATCTTTTACCTTCACTAATATCTTGCATTCAAATTGAAAATAAGCTGGTTTTCAGAACTTTCATGTCCCTGCTGTACTAGTTGACCCTCCCATGTGTAACATGCAAGGGTTCAACATCTACCACAAAATGCCTACAAGTCACTCACTCAACACACACCGCCAAACCACACTCATTCAAGACCCTTCTTGCTTCAACTGTTAGTCCAACATTGACCAAAGGCCAGAGCTTTCTTACACCCCAACCTACATGACTGCTGGCCACCAAGAGAAAAAAGCTCTATACCTTGGCGTGAAAGTTTCTCAGTTGTGTCCGACTCCTTGCGACCCCATGGACTATATAGTCCAAGGAATTCTCCAGGCCAGAATACTGGAGTGGGTAGCCTTTCCCTTCTCCAGGGGATCGTCCCAACCCAGGGGATTGAACCCAGGTCTCCTACATTGCAGGTGGATTCTTTACCAGCTGAGCCACAAGGGAAGCCCATACCTTGGCAGAAGCCCTCTTTATTTTTATGGATGCCAATCCTTGACTAAAGTCTGATCTGACAAACATACTTAGGTCAGAGAAGTCTCAGAACCATATAGAGATGACATCATTGAGGTTCATCAGACAGGTTCAGACATGTAGGTAAAACCATCATCAACTTCTCTGTTATCCTCTCCTTACTCCTTATCATAAAGGCAGACTTTCACATCCCAAGAAGCAAAACATCAGCCACATAAAACATTAGGCTGTCACATAAAACTGGTTGGAAAGTGCCATAACTCCCATTTCCCACAAGACACTAACTCACCTTCTGTTCATGAGGTAGTAACGAAAATGCAATCAAGGGTGTGCCTCGCTTGAAGTGCTCAACCACTGAGACAGGGACTTCAGAGACATGAAGTGTGACATACCAGCCAACCTGCCAGGAGAAAGCAGAATACCATCATGCAGTTACTCATACAGTCTCAATAATGATGAGGCATTTCTCCAACTATGTCAGCATTCTCCCAAACATTGATAAAGCCAGTGCTCACCCTCCAAGACTGCCTCGCACAATGCGTCAACTACCCAGATTAAGCTTTCCCAGTTAACATCTCTGACACCTCTTTGTTCCCAGTATCACTCTGATCAGTAACTCAGTAGCTTCTCTAAGTCAGCTGTACGCAGCATAAAACTCATTAAGGTACTCATGCCAAGAGAATAAGTGAGGAGGGGGGACAGACACGACCTTGGCAAATAAGCAAATTTTAGGGATGGACAAAGGAAATCGGATACCTCAGCTCCTTCAACTTCTTTTTCTTCAATTTCTTTAAAGATGCGTCTCCGGGTATTAATAAAGTTCTGAAACTGAAAGATCCGAGCATAATCTCGAGGGAGGTTTTCCTTAGGATCCCATGGAGATGTCCGGAAGCTCTTAAGGCCTCTGTATTTCTGAAATCTAGAATATAGAGGATATTTTAAAGAAATTCACAGTGACATTTATATGGTGCTACTTAACTGTTTCACTCAACTCACTTATAATGCCTAAGGCTTAAAATGAAAAAAAGGAAAAACTTTTTAACTTTTAAAAATTAAATAAAATGGCTAAGGCTTTAGCTTAAAGGAACTACCTTTCAAAATAACCTAATGGCCTAAATCAGGACCACCCTCTAAAAGAGCCAGTAACAAGTATTTCAGTACCAAACCCCAGCTTCTTTAAAGTATTAACAATGGCTCCCTGCTGCATATCCGGGAGTGCCTCTTTAACCTGACTAGCAAGGTCCTTGATAAAAGCCTTACCCCTCTAACAACCAGCATAAACTCTGGTTTTAGTGACACTCACCTTTAGAGCGGATAAGATCGCCTTCACCTCTAACTCTTTTGTTCTTGCTGTTCTACTCAAACTTCCCCAAATCTCCAAATGTTATATACTTTAATCGAGTCTTAGCTCCAAAGGAAGTATATGCTAATTAATCACAAGTGTATTTCATATTATTAGTCTGTACTACACAGTGTAGAATGTGAATATATACAACTGTTTCCTATATGTGTGTTACCTTCCTGTATAAGGTTAGCCTTTGGGAGGAAGAACAATGTGTTTTTTCTTCTTTTATATCACACTGACATAGTTCTGAGCCATGTAAGTTTTAAATAAAAATGTATTGATTGATTTTGGACTTGTTGACTCACCGAATTCTAGCAGCCACATCACGAGGGGTATCTATTTCGTCTGGGAACATCTCTTCCAGTCTTTGTTGTTTATATTTCTCTAGCATTTTTTCCTCAGCCTCTTCATCCACTTTCTCATCATACAGATCATCACATACAGACTCTCCTATAGTCATAGTTTCACATTCCTCCTCTTCTTCCTCTTCACTACCCTCGTCCTGTAGAATGAAGGATCAGAGTTTCTGAGGAAACCCACATCTTTACACAAAAGGCCACTATGCTGAAATTTACTAGATACATAGTCCAAACCAATATTAACTAACAGAGAATGAGTTATAAAAACAGAGACTCAGTCCAGCAACTACAAAGCTATTCTTAAGAAACGGACCACATACACCCCACTTAGGGTCACGAACACACCTTGCCTTGCATTGGGAGCTATACACAGAGGGTGCCCAAGGGCCCATTTCCTTACCTGAGATTCCTCTTCTATAAAATCCTCGTGTTCTGTATCATCGTATTCATCTCCTTCCCCACCACTCTCACCATCCTCATCCAGAATCCATTCAGCTTGATAACTGGATGTTCCTTTGGGAACCTTCTTCACTACCTTGGAACTTTCCTTCAGTAAGTCTGTAAAAGCCCACATGAGTGAAGTTACACACCTCCTCCTCTCCTCTATGACAGGACACATTGCTGCCAATACCAGGAACTCTGGCAGGCACTTTGCAAGTTTATTTCAGCTGCCTCAGAACCAGCAATACTAACACGGTCAAACAAGTCTTACAATGAATCAGAAGTTATTTACCCGTTCATCAGAAAACAGTAAGTAATTCTTCGAGCAAAGCTGTGTCCAGTGTTTCCTCAGTGCAAACTATAGCCTTTCCAGGTAAGAAAAGACAGATTTCCAGAACTTCCTCATCTATGCTACCTTTTAAGGTCCTCACTGTGAGTAGTTAGACAAAACCCACAATTCTAGGCTAGATGAATTTCAAGTTTGCCAATACCAACCATGTGCCTCGCTCAGCTCCTCCTCTGTGGGCCAGGTCTGTTCCCCCTCCATTGGATCTGGGATAACCTCTGTTTGCAAAGATTCTTGTCTATCAGGGTCTGCTTTCATTAGAACCTTCAGGTCTTCCTCCATATCAGCTACAGCATCTGCAGCACAAATCTGAAAACCCAGTTGACAGTCAATTAAGTGTTAGCCAAAAATCTACTAAATCTAATATATCAGAACGATCTAGAAGAGCATAGTCCTAAAATAGAATAGAAAGCCAAAACTTGTCAGGATTTTTCAAATGGTTCTATTTCCTAGCATTCTAAATCTATTAGTCTGCTTAGCTCTTGAAGCCTTTCATAATCTGATCCCATGCCTACTTGTTTATTACTCCCAGCCACTGTTATCCTCAGAGTTCAAGAAACCCTTTGATCTATCACTTTGCCTAGGCTCATGTTGTCTCTATTTGCCGGGATATTTTTCCATCTCTTTTCAACTTATAAAACACATTCATCCTTCTCAATACCTGGCACAAGTCAATCTCTTCTGTGAATCTTGCCAGTCTTTTCCTCAACTTCCACTGCAGGTATGTAGCTCAACCATACTTTCTCAATCTTTATTTCACAGGTGTTTGCCATTTTTATGACCTGATTAAGTTGTCTAAGGAGAGACTACATCTGTGTCTATCTATAGACTCAGAGCCAATTGCTATGCAAAGCATCTACAAAGCACTGAATAAATATTTGATACATCAACTTATTTCTAGTTGACTATTGCCTTATTTCACAATTACCTCCAGGGAGTAGGATATTTGTCCAAGTGTGTAGCCGTACCACTTTCTCTGGCGTTAATTAGTTCTCATCCACAAACGTACAGGACATAGTTTTTAAGAACACCAATCTTACCTCCATTGCCATGCCTGAGTCCTTTGAGGATTTGATCACTCTCGGATTTAAAGGGAAAGGGTCCACAGGGGCATCTATCTGTTTCATCTGGAAATCGCCATGTCCAATGATATGCAGCACGCTGTTTACATTCAGAGCCTGCCCACGAACATAGCCTGAGATCTTCAAGGTGCCCACCAAGTCACTCTCTTCACTAGGCACAAAGTCAGCAGCATGAGCAAACAGATAGGCACGCCGATCTCGAAAGGCGAGATGCCGCTGTTTTTGGTCAGCCAACTGCCTGAGCAGCATCCCTGCCTCCTGCTGAGTATCTAACAGGAGGAGTTTGTTCTCAGGGAAGCGCTTCTCCACTGCTTTACTTAGCTTTTTTCTGGCATCTATTTGTTTCTTCGGCGGAAGGCTAGAAATCCCTTGGACAGTTAACGCTGTGAGCAAAAGAGAAAAGGTTTCACGACTTGTTGCTTCACTATATGAAAATCCCCCTCTGCAGTTCACAAACAAGCTAATAGTTTAGTTGTGAGCCCACACATCACTGGGCAACCCAACACTCAAGTTACGCTAAAGAAGTTCACAATAAAACTAAACTTCATAATCTTCTCCTTTCTCTGGGCAACTGGCAGTCCAGAAATAAAAAGGCACATTGATATATGATTTGTAAATAATGGACCAAGTTAAGGCCACACATACTCGTATAACCCCCCAAAAATATCAAGCCTTAGACACAGTATCTGGCAAATTAGAGGTGAACAATAAATGCTAATTCACTTCCTTTCTTGGCCTGCAATACTTTCAACTCACTTACTATAGGTGGGAAGGCCTTGAGCAAACAGGCAAGAAAGGCAATAATCCCCGGTGCTATCCCAGCCTTCTAGTGGATCAAGGAGGAACAGGATGGTATCAGCCACTTTAGCCATGTCTAACACAGTATGCAGATCCCCTGGAATAAAAGACAAAGTCAGTAGGAAAAGGTGGTTGACATCAGGACATTTTACTTACAAAGTATTACCATTAATGCTCAAAACATAATGATAGGAAATATTGTTGCATACTCTAACCTGGCCTTGCCGATGTGAAAAACCACCGATGTTTCAAGCGGGGGCATAACAGCATAAAGCTATGGGTGCTTCCCCATTCACTCAAGTGTACAGTTCCAGTGTCCCTATCCTGAAGGAGCCGAAAGGCCTCTGGCAGGGAAATCCTGTTGTGCAGGGGCACAACCAGTACCTGATGAGGAGGGCCATCCTTGCTGCCAAGCTGTCTCTTTTCTGCCAAAACCTGAGGAAAGAAAGCATCAGAGAACACCTCAATGTTTCAATACTTTATTTCAGTACTGCATTTCCAAGTACAGAGGCCCATCCTCAGCCTCCAAACCAGCGTCTCTCTTGTTAAAGCTATAGCTTGAGTCTGGGCCTGCACACCTGACACGTGCTCTAGAGTTATCCTCCATCTCTGAGCCTATCCCAGGGTCACATTTTCTAGTTCGAGGCATTACCCGCCTAGAAAGGTTGTGAAGCCACACCAGTCCCCTAACCCCCAGTCCTCTCACCGCCTCCTTCTTCTGCTTTCGGAGCTGGCTGGCGCGATGCCTCTGGTCCACCCTGCTGAGATCTTTTCTCACCTTCTTGCTTAGGGTTTTCGGTGCTAGACGGCCTGGAAGGATATCAGACCTTTCTGATCTTGCGCAAAGCACTAGCAGGTCAAGAAAGAGGACCCCTGTCTGCCCTCCTTAGACCCTTTGCGCGGGGTCCAGGCCGGAAGCAGGAACTCATTCTGGGCACGAAGAAAAGCAGTTAATATCGATTAAACAGCTCTTCTTCGGCCAACCCTACCTTCTTACCCTTGCCGTCTCGCTGCGCGGACCCTCGACCCCGATGCCGCCCGCCTTTATGCGCTTTATTCTGTTGCTTAAGCGGGCCAGAGCGATGAGCCGCCATGCTGCCGTTCACGTGTACCAAGTCGCCACTACTTCCGGGCTGAATAGATCGCTTCCGGTCCCCGCCTCGGGGGCGTGTCCTCTCCTGGCGGGGCGGGGCTCCTCGCGATCTCTCGCGAGGTTCATTTACACACAGCTCTAGGCGAAACCTCCGCGTAAACTTTTCCCAAGCTGGGGGTTTGCTTTGCGGGACTTGAAAACACGGATGCGGGCTCGAGGCTTAGGCTTTCAGTTTCGGAGAGCCAATATGCTTCCTTGAGTTTTGATATTTTTTGCGCTATCATGTTGCATCACTTAGGAAGATTCTCCATTTGTGCGATAGAGGGCTAAGCCCCTCCTCTCAGCCAGCTTTGTGCACGCCGCTCCTCCGTTGGGAGCATCAGGTGTTCTTTTGTCACTTTGGGCCACCGTTTGTCGCCCTCAGTTCCCAGGTGGGGCTGCTTAAGCCTACCAAGGAAATCGTGCTGAAGGCGCTTGTCTCACCTCCAGTTTCCGTGCCAGTTCCTGCTGGTCCTAGTTAACCCAACCCGCGCCCCCACGTCCCAGGTAGCTGCGAGAAAAGCCAGACAGGTCGTGGCGACCCCTCGGAGGAGGGACGGCTGACCGTGACTCTGGCGCTCTCAGACCCAACCGCGCCTCTGCAGACGGGGGCGGCTGCTCTCCCACTCCTCCACCAACAAGCTTTGCAACGGAGGGCGTCCAGCCGGCAGGGGGGTTTAAAGAAACGATGGCGCAGCACCGCCTTCCTCCCAGCCGGGGGACCAAGTAATCAGACTCGAGGCGCGGGGGTCCCAGTCCCTCCCGTCGGGAAGTCGAGCGTGTAGGAATCACAGAACATCCAGCTGGATGGGGCCAGCTTTCGCAAGAGCGACTTGCCCCTTCTTAGCCGCCCGGTGGCGGAGGGGAGGGGGCGGGGGGCTGTCCAGGGGCGCGCCCCGCCTCCCTGGCCCATCGCTGTGCTGGGCGAGCGACTGGCGCTCACAATGCGGGTTCGCGCCCTCGGGGCTGGAGCCGGCGCGTTGCCATGACAGCGGCCCGCGGGGCGCGCGCCCGGGCACGCCGCCCCCAGGCACGCGCAGTCTCCCCCACCCCGCCCGACCCCCCCAGTGGCTGAGCGCACCCCACCACCCCGCCCCCGGCAGTGGGAAGGGGCCGGGCCAGGCTCCTGACGTCTGTGCGGGGCTCGGAAGATGGCTGCGGAGCCCGGCACCGGGCAGTGGCTGCGGCGGCGGCGGCAGCGGCGGCGGGCGGGGAGCGCGGCGGGCGCGGGCTCTGCCTGGCGCGTGGGGCGCTGAGCCGAGAGGCGCAGAGGCGGCGAGGGCGCGTGGGGGGCATAGGGGGCCGCTGGGCACCTCCCCCCGGGTCAGCCGCCGCAAGATGGGCAGCGCGGAGGACGCGGTCAAAGAGAAACTGCTGTGGAACGTGAAAAAGGAGGTAAAGTCGGGGCACGGACCTCCGGGGGCTCGCGTCCCTGTCCTCACGGCCCATGGGACAGAAAGATCTGCGCCCATCCCAGGGCGCGGGCGCTCACGGGCCTCGGACGGGCCTGGACTGGCTGCGGTTCCCGCCCGACTCCCTGATCAGGGGGCAGCACCCCTCAGCCCCAGGGGCTAGGCCGGCGCTTCAGGGTTTGTTTGCTCCGTGATCCCGCAGCTCCCCGCCCTGTGACAGCAGCAGCTCTGGGGGACCGAGGGGGAGGGGTGGCGGCGATTTCTGGAGAACCAAGCTGCCCATTCATTGCCCTCGCTGCCTGAAGNTAGCAGGTCAAGAAAGAGGACCCCTGTCTGCCCTCCTTAGACCCTTTGCGCGGGGTCCAGGCCGGAAGCAGGAACTCATTCTGGGCACGAAGAAAAGCAGTTAATATCGATTAAACAGCTCTTCTTCGGCCAACCCTACCTTCTTACCCTTGCCGTCTCGCTGCGCGGACCCTCGACCCCGATGCCGCCCGCCTTTATGCGCTTTATTCTGTTGCTTAAGCGGGCCAGAGCGATGAGCCGCCATGCTGCCGTTCACGTGTACCAAGTCGCCACTACTTCCGGGCTGAATAGATCGCTTCCGGTCCCCGCCTCGGGGGCGTGTCCTCTCCTGGCGGGGCGGGGCTCCTCGCGATCTCTCGCGAGGTTCATTTACACACAGCTCTAGGCGAAACCTCCGCGTAAACTTTTCCCAAGCTGGGGGTTTGCTTTGCGGGACTTGAAAACACGGATGCGGGCTCGAGGCTTAGGCTTTCAGTTTCGGAGAGCCAATATGCTTCCTTGAGTTTTGATATTTTTTGCGCTATCATGTTGCATCACTTAGGAAGATTCTCCATTTGTGCGATAGAGGGCTAAGCCCCTCCTCTCAGCCAGCTTTGTGCACGCCGCTCCTCCGTTGGGAGCATCAGGTGTTCTTTTGTCACTTTGGGCCACCGTTTGTCGCCCTCAGTTCCCAGGTGGGGCTGCTTAAGCCTACCAAGGAAATCGTGCTGAAGGCGCTTGTCTCACCTCCAGTTTCCGTGCCAGTTCCTGCTGGTCCTAGTTAACCCAACCCGCGCCCCCACGTCCCAGGTAGCTGCGAGAAAAGCCAGACAGGTCGTGGCGACCCCTCGGAGGAGGGACGGCTGACCGTGACTCTGGCGCTCTCAGACCCAACCGCGCCTCTGCAGACGGGGGCGGCTGCTCTCCCACTCCTCCACCAACAAGCTTTGCAACGGAGGGCGTCCAGCCGGCAGGGGGGTTTAAAGAAACGATGGCGCAGCACCGCCTTCCTCCCAGCCGGGGGACCAAGTAATCAGACTCGAGGCGCGGGGGTCCCAGTCCCTCCCGTCGGGAAGTCGAGCGTGTAGGAATCACAGAACATCCAGCTGGATGGGGCCAGCTTTCGCAAGAGCGACTTGCCCCTTCTTAGCCGCCCGGTGGCGGAGGGGAGGGGGCGGGGGGCTGTCCAGGGGCGCGCCCCGCCTCCCTGGCCCATCGCTGTGCAGGGCGAGCGACTGGCGCTCACAATGCGGGTTCGCGCCCTCGGGGCTGGAGCCGGCGCGTTGCCATGACAGCGGCCCGCGGGGCGCGCGCCCGGGCACGCCGCCCCCAGGCACGCGCAGTCTCCCCCACCCCGCCCGACCCCCCCAGTGGCTGAGCGCACCCCACCACCCCGCCCCCGGCAGTGGGAAGGGGCCGGGCCAGGCTCCTGACGTCTGTGCGGGGCTCGGAAGATGGCTGCGGAGCCCGGCACCGGGCAGTGGCTGCGGCGGCGGCGGCAGCGGCGGCGGGCGGGGAGCGCGGCGGGCGCGGGCTCTGCCTGGCGCGTGGGGCGCTGAGCCGAGAGGCGCAGAGGCGGCGAGGGCGCGTGGGGGGCATAGGGGGCCGCTGGGCACCTCCCCCCGGGTCAGCCGCCGCAAGATGGGCAGCGCGGAGGACGCGGTCAAAGAGAAACTGCTGTGGAACGTGAAAAAGGAGGTAAAGTCGGGGCACGGACCTCCGGGGGCTCGCGTCCCTGTCCTCACGGCCCATGGGACAGAAAGATCTGCGCCCATCCCAGGGCGCGGGCGCTCACGGGCCTCGGACGGGCCTGGACTGGCTGCGGTTCCCGCCCGACTCCCTGATCAGGGGGCAGCACCCCTCAGCCCCAGGGGCTAGGCCGGCGCTTCAGGGTTTGTTTGCTCCGTGATCCCGCAGCTCCCCGCCCTGTGACAGCAGCAGCTCTGGGGGACCGAGGGGGAGGGGTGGCGGCGATTTCTGGAGAACCAAGCTGCCCATTCATTGCCCTCGCTGCCTGAAGGGGGGCGGGGCCCGCGCTAAACCGGTGACTTGGGGGCTTAGCTCCGGTTTGCCCTACACCCCATTCGGTTATCTTTCTGGGAACTGAGTCTCGGCTGCATGAGGGTTCGCCGCACACCATATCTTCTCACTCCACGCCCACCTCCATACCCAGAGGCCAGGGGGGCTTTTTGAGAATGGTTTTTAAGACTCAGATTTTTTTTTTTCCTCTTTTGAGGAGTCCCCCCGCCCATGTCACAAAGAGAAGTCCTTCCCTGTACGTATTAATGTCCTCTACTTTATCCCTGCCCTAAAACCTATTTCCATTCATTGGGCGGGGCGGGGGGAGGGGGGGGGGAGGTGCCCGTGTGAATGACTCACCCGCAGAGGCAAGCTGGAGAGCTCCAAACCCCCAGAGTGGATTAGATTGGATGCAGCCCCTGAGTGGAGCCCTGGACTCTTCCCATCTCCCTCTGTCGGCCTGATGTGTCAGCTCCATGAGGGCAGGAAACCTGTTTTATCCAGAACTCTATATCCATGCCTGACAGGCAGTAGGCGCTCAGTGTTGTTCAGTTGCTCAGTTGTGTCACACTCTTTGCGACCCCATGGACTGCAGCGTTCTAGGCTTCCTGGCCTTCACTATCTCCCGGAGTTTGCACAAACTCACGTCCATTGAGTCGATGATGCCATCCAAAAACCAACTCATCCTCTGTCACCCCTTCTCCTTGCCCTCAATCTTTCCCAGCATCAGGGTCTTTTCCAATGCACTGGCTCTCCACATCAGGTGACCAAAGTATTGAAGCTTCAGCTTCATCAGCTGTCCTTCCAATGAATATTCAGGGTTGATTTCCTTTAGGATCGACTGGTTTGATCTCAGTGATCATTGGCACTCAATAAATGTTTGGTAGATAAGTCCTATTGAGACTACAGAGTCAGATGGGAATGCATAAACTTTGAAATAGTCTGGACCTAGCTCTTTGTGATCTTGAATAAGTTAACCTTTCTGAGTCTCAATTTCTACATCTCTAAAATAGGGATATGATATTTAGCTGATATAGAAAAGTTTACCATATTGGTTCCTTTCCCCTTTCCTAGAGGTTGCATATTAAACAGCAGAGACATTACTGACAAAGGTCTGTATAGTCGAAGCTATGTTTTTTCCAGTAGTCATGTATGGATGTGAGAGTTGAACTGTAAAGAAAGCCGAGCACTGANGCTGATATAGAAAAGTTTACCATATTGGTTCCTTTCCCCTTTCCTAGAGGTTGCATATTAAACAGCAGAGACATTACTGACAAAGGTCTGTATAGTCGAAGCTATGTTTTTTCCAGTAGTCATGTATGGATGTGAGAGTTGAACTGTAAAGAAAGCCGAGCACTGAAGAATTGATGCTTTTGAACTGTAGTGTTGGAGAGGACTCTTGAGAGTCCCTTGGACTGCAAGGAGATTAAAGCATACAATTCTAAAGGAAATCAGTCCTGAATAGTCATTGGAAGGACTGATGCTGAAGCTGAAACTCCAATACTTTGGCCACCTGATGCAAAGAACTGACTCATTTGAAAAGATCCTGATGCTGGGAAAGATTGAGGGCAGGAGGAAAAGAGGATGACAGAGGATGAGATGGTTGGATGGCATCACTGACTCGATGGACATGACTTTGAGCAAGCTCTGGGAGTTGCTGATGGACAGGGAGGCCTGGTGTGCTGCAGTCCATTGTGGGGCAAAGAGACACAACTGAGCGAATGAACTGAGAGGTTTCAGGACTGGAGAAGGCTCAGGGTTCTTATAGAATCCTGGAAGGCTCATAATTAAGGCTCTGCATTAATTATAGCCTGGCTATTGTGCCCTAAATTTGTTTCCTTACTTCCTGTTGGCAAAGAGGCAGTTGAAGCCATCACCTTTCCAACTGTGAGAAGCTGCATTGTACTTTTGCTGTGAAGTGGCCAAGAGTTTTTTAAAGTCCAGGAGTATATCAAATTAACATTTAAGCCCCAACTCTTGTCTCCCCAAGGAAAAAAGAAATCTTAAATCCCAGTGATTATCCTCAGGAAACAGTGTAGTAACAGAGACTTATATGAACAGTGTAAACAAGAATAAAAATGTAGCTGTAGCCAAACTATGGGTGCACGTGCTAGGATTGTTGGTGCGTTCCAAGTCTGGGGTTAGTCAGGGATGATAGGAAAGATTTCAGGGAAGGCAGTATTTAGAAGGGCTGTCTGTACTACTCTGAGAATGATTCTTAGACAAATGTGAGAAATGTCCAGGATATGCCACGGCTCTGTATGTGACCTGAGAGAGGTTGCCCCGCTCTGGACTCCTGGTTCCGTTGACCTTCAGGGCTTGATTTTGAGAGAAACATATGCTTTCTTATCCTACATATAAAGACAGTGGGGGTAGTTGTTGACTAAGCTGGCTTTTCACAAAGGACCTGTAGTTTTTTTGTTTTTTTTTTTCCTGGTCCTCACTGCATGGCTTGCAGGATCTTAGCTCCCTGACTGGGATTTGAACCTAGGCTCTGGGCATGAAAGCACTAAGTCCTGACCACTAGACCACCAGGGAATTCCCAGGGCATAGATGTGTGTGTGTGTGTGTGTGTGTGTGTGTGTGTGTGTGTGTTATTCACACAGTCATGCCCGACTCTTTGTGACCCCATGGACTATAACCTGCCAGGCACCTCTGTCCATGGGATTTTCCAGGCAAGGATACTGAAGTGGGTTGCCATTTCCTTCTCCAGGGGATCTTCCCAACCCAGGGATCGAACTTGGGTCTCCTGCATTGCAGGCAGATTCTTTACTGTCTGAGCCACTGAAGGCATCTATGCTGCTAAGTCGCTTCAGTCGTGTCTGACTCTGTACGACCCCATAGACGGCAGCCCACCAGGCTCCCCCGACCCTGGGATTCTCCAGGCAAGAACACTGGAGTGGGTTGTCATTTCCTTCTCCAATGCATGAAAGTGAAAAGTGAAAAGGAAGTCACTCAGTCGTGTCCAACTCTTAGCGACCCCATGGACTGCAGCCTACCAGGCTCCTCCACCCATGGGATTTTCCAGGCAAGAGTACTGGAGTGGGGTGCCATAGGTCCTCCTAATCGAAAAATCTGCCCCAGCAGCCTTCCTTAGATGTCTGCTGATCTTTGAGCTGTGACATGATGCTCTGTTTAATGCAAACACCCCTTGGGAAGTAATCTAGGAAGCTTTTAATAGTTAGAGTGCAGGGTCGGTCGGATCCTCCTTTACCTAAACCACTAACCATGAGCACTTTGTAGTAAGGAGGAGACTCCTGGTCCTTCCTCCATCCTCCCCAGACTTCAGAAGCTCTACCACCTTACAGAAGTGAGGGCCTGGAGAGCAAGGGCAGCATCAGGACGCTGGACACAGGACATTGTCCAAAGAATGACAAGACTCTCTCTGACCAGAGCTCACTAAATCAGTAAGATTTAAGACAGGGATTGAGGTAATCTATCCCTCTAATCTTCAGTATTAGTATTTGTCTCTTGGCAGGTTCCCCCAGGGGCTTCCCTAGTGGCTTAGATGGTAAAAAGTCTGCCTGCAATTCAGGAGACTCAGGTTCAACCCCTGGATGGGGAAGATCCCCTGGAGAAGGAAATGGCAACCACTCCAGTATTCTTCCCTGGAGAATTCTATGGACAGAGGAGTCTGGTGGACTACAGTCCATGGGGTCACAAAGAGTCCAGCACGACTGAGCAACTAACACACACACACACAGACACACACACACACACACACAGACACACACAGACACACACACACAGACACACACACACACACAGACACAGACACACACACAGACACACACACACACAGACACACACAGACACACACACACACACGTTCCCCCAGGGCATCAAAAGTGCTTGGCTTCAGTGTTGGGAGCAACTAGAACCTCCTATACTGCTGATGGGAATGTAAATTGGTAAAATCTCATAATGCCAAATACCCTCATCAGAAATTCCTTGCCTAAAAATATAAATCCAAAGAAATGAGTCTCTGTGTTCACACAAAGACACATCTAGAGTGTTCAAAGCAGCACTGTCCATAACAGCCCCAAATTGGAAGCTACCCAAATGCCAGTCAGCTGTGGGTTGTTCACACAGTGGAGAATGAAAAGTGTACATCCACACACAACATGAACAAATCTCACAGTCACACAAATTACACACTGAGCAATTCCATCTATAAAAAGCACAGAATCCCACACATGCGCTCTATGCTGTTAGAAGTCAGGACAGTGGTACCTTGCAAAGGAGCAGTGACTAGAAGGAATCATGGCAGGGTCCGGGGCTACTTTAGGGTGCTGGTCCTGTGTTGTTTCTTGAGCTGATGCTGCTTTCTCACAGGTGTGTTCAGTTGGTAAAAATTCTTCAAGCTGTGTAATTACGATATATTTGTTCTTGTTCAGTCGCTCAGTACTGTCGGACTCTGTACAACCCCCTGGACTATAGCATGCCAGGCTCCTCCGTCCCCCACTGTCTCCCAGAGTTTGCTCAAATGCTTGCCCACTGGGTCAGTGGTGCTATCTAACCAACTTACCCTCTGCTGCCCCCTTCTCTTCTTGCCTTCAACCTTTTCCAGCATCGAGGTCTTTTCCAGTGAGTCAATTCTTAGAATCAGGTGGAGCTTCAGCAATGGTCCTTCCAATGAATATATACCCTTTTCTGTATGTTTATTGTACATCAATTTAAAAGATTTTTAAAGTGTTTTCTAAAGAAAGCTGTGACTGCTTACCTTACAAGGTATTCTGAAGCTTTTACATTCAGGTAGGAACCTGAACATAGGGTTTTACCTAGACAGAGAGAAGGCTGGGCTTGTGAGCATGTGGGGAGTGTCCCTGAGACCTGGATGGACTTACCCTCCCCTCGGAGAAGGGAGAAAAGGAGGGTCAGGTGTCTTCCTGCGGCCTGTACTGAGACAGTTTGTCCCTGAAAGACAACCCTTCTGTAGCCAAGTACAGATGAGCAAATAGCATCCCATCCCTGTTCTTACAGCAGGGTCCTTCCTCCTGGGCTGGAATATCTGAACTGATTGATTAGTGGGTTTATAGCACCTTTTTTGGTTTCCCTGATGGCTCAGTTGGTAAAGAATCTGCCTGCAATGCAGGAGACCTGGGTTTGATCCTTGGGTTAGGAAGATCCCCTGGAGAAGGAAATGGCTACCCATTTCAGTATTCCAGCCTGGGAAATCCCATGGACAGAAGAGGCTGGCAGGCTGTCTTTTTCTGGTTGTGTTTCCAAGACATTTGGCAATGTCTATATTGAAGAAACTTTCCTTCCCCACCCCTCCCATTCCTATCCTCTACTCTGCAAGTGGCTGAACTCAGACCAGGCGGGCAAGCCAAGCTATTTACTTGTTCACAGGCCTTTGATCAATCAATCAATCAATAACGGTGCCACCCATTTATTCACAGGTGAAGCAAATCATGGAGGAGGCTGTCACCAGGAAGTTTGTGCATGAAGATAGCAGCCACATCCTTGCTCTGTGTGGTGAGTGAGTGACTGGAGGGTAATGAGAGAGGGATTTAAAAACTGAGGATACTGCCCTGGGGCCGCAGGAAGTGTCCTCGGGGTCAGTAGTTTTCAAATCGGGTTGTAAGTCAGAATCAACTCAGAAGCTTATGAAATCTTGTTGGGTCCCATCCCAGACCTACTGAATTAGGATCTCCAGGGCCCAAGAATCTGCTTTATATGTCTAGTCCCTAAAGACAGTAGTGCTCAAATTTTAGCATCATAGTCACCTGCTGTTGTTGTTGTGTTTAGTAGCTAAGTCATGTCCCACTCTCTGTGACCCCATGGACTGTAGCCCGCCAGGCTCCCTCTCCATGGGATTCTCAGGCAGGAATATTAGAGTGGGTTGCCATGCCCTCCCACTCCTGGAAAATTTCCTGCCTGGAAAATTCCATGGGCGGAGGAGCCTGGTAGGCCGCAGTCCATGGGGTCATGAAGAGTCTGACACGATTCAGCGACTTCACTTTCACTTTTCACTTTCATGCACTGGAGAAAGAAACGGCAACCCACTCCAGTGTTCTTGCCTGGAGAATCCCAGGGATGGCGGAGCCTGGTGGGCTGCCATCTGTGGGGTCGCACAGAGTCAGACATGACTGAAGCAACTTAGCAGCAGCAGCAGCCATGCCCTCCTTCAGGGGATCTTCCCAACCCAGGGATTGAACTCATGTCTCCTGTGTCTCCTGCAGTGGCAGGAGGATTCTTTACCGCTGAGCCGCTTTGGAAGCCTAGAGTCACCTGTCGGGCTTGCTAAAACAGGTTCCTGGGTCCCAGCCCTGGAGTTTCTAATTCTAGTATCTCTGAGGCGAACCCAGGAATTTGCATTTCTAACCAGTTCACAGGAGATGCTGGTGCTGCTAGTCCAGAGACCGCACTTTAAGAGCCACCGGCCTGAGTAGCTGGGTTGGGGAGCCACGGTGCAGGTTTATCCTTGCATCGACTTTGGGAATGGGCCTGTGCCTTTGGATGCTTTCTGTACTACATCTGTTTCCTAATCAATCCCACCTGCGTCGCTTCAACACTCCCAACTCTCCAGACACTCAATTGCATGCAAATCCACGGGAGGATCGAGGAAGTCTAGCCAAGACTTCCCCACTCAGAGAAGAGAAAGTCTGTAATAAACCACCACTCCTGCTCAGCGTGAACATTTCTGCCTTTGTAGGAGCAAGACTGTCTCTGTGCACAACTGAGTTTTCTTGGACTTCCAGAAATTTGACTTTCCATTTGCCATCTTTTTCAAAAGTGTCTATGTATTTTTGGCTGTACTGGGTCTTCGTAGCTGCACGGGCTCCTCTGTAGTTGTGGTGTGAGGGCCTCTCATTGCGGTGACTTCTCTTGTTGCGGCGCACAGGCTCTAGGGCACGCGGGCTCCAGTAGTTGCGGCTCCCGGGCTCCAGAGCACGTAGCTGTGGTGCATGGGCTTAGTTGCTCGGTGCCATTTGCCATCTTTGTGTTGTTTTCCTTGGCCTCTGAGGTTGGCGTCTGGTGTTCATGGAAGGGAGGTTGTGCGTTTCTGAGGGGAAGGAATGAAAGGAGCAGATAAGAGAGGGACACTTCTCACAGTAGCATGGTGAGACGGATAGAGCCGCCCTTCCCATCCGTCCAGCAGCAGACACTGAAGGTCCCCCAGGTCCCAGACGCTTCCTCTACCAGGCAGGGAAACAGCAGTGACGAGGTGAACTCTCTGTCCCCAGGGGATTACACTCTGTGGGCAGACAGACAGAAAACAAAAGCATACAGGAATATATCCTGCAGTAACAGGTGTGGTAACAGCTATGAAAAAAAAAGAAAGCCGAGAAATGTGGGAGGCGACTGGGGAGAGGCGGCCTGTGAGCAGAGCAACAGGCTGAGGGTTCAAGCAAATCCTGATGCTCTTCTTCTCAAGTTGTACTGGACACGCTTCTTGACTTCTGTCACCCTCAGTCTGCCCCTCTAAAAACAGGGTGGTGATTCCCACCTCAAGAAATTTTCCTGAGGATTGAGATGATGCGTGTGAACATTCCTACCTTTGTAAGAGCTGGAAAACGTCTGTCTTTCCTCCTCTTCTGGGTATTAAGGCTGAAGCTAGGTTTGCAGGATTTGAGGTCCTACTATCTCCCTTTTGGGTAAGTTGATTCTTTGAGATGATATAGCTCTTGTCAGGTCCACAGGACCAATCCGATCCCACTTTTTCTCTGGCAGAAGCCCTGCTGGGGAAAAACCATGCTGGTCTCAAAATAAGTGACTTTAAAGAGTATCAGCACCCTACTCCCTTCTACCTATGGTGAGTCCCCCTGACATCAGCCACTGTCTGTCACTGTCACCAGAAAGGCTCTGCTGGTGGCCCGGTGGCACCACGGCAGTGGTGCTCGGTTTCATCCAGAGCACACACAGCAAACGAAGAACAATGAAACAGCGAAAACAGCTTGTGCATGGGCGCCGAAGGTGGGTGGCGGTGGGGGGACGGGGGAAGGGAGGCAGGCAGGAAGCTGTGGGCAATCCCACCATCAGGTCCATTAGGGTGAGAAGAAACTGCCTGCTCTTCTCTGATCAGTCCAGGGGTCCCAGGGAAACAGCAGGGCTTTCACTTCAGCCTCTTGCCTCGAAGCCCATGCCTCTTTCCAGCAGGCAGAGATACCACCTTCAAAAGGAATGATTCTTGCACTTTCAGTCAGTTTCGGTCACTGAAATAGATCAAGAGTCTATGAAATTGACCCAAGTCTCCAGGGTTCTAAAACCAGCCCCACAGCAAGAGGAGCCTGGTTTGGCTGCATTTCAGGAAGTACCTTAGGTCAAAGCACAAACTGAAATGCCCACAGGGTCAGATGTGGGACAGCAGGCAGTGGTCAGGAGTGGGTACAGCCCTGGCCGGGTTTGAAGGGGGGCAGCCACCACTCAGCTTCTGCAGGAATGCTGGTCCTGGGCTTGCCGTGACCTTTGTTTTATTTTAAGAGAAGCCAGCAGTCTGGGTTTCTGTATGAAATGTCCCAGTTTTTAAATGCTAATAACTAACTCCCATTAAAAAAAAATTGTGTGGGCTCAACAAGAGGCATCTGCAAGCCTCTGCCAGTTTGCTGCCTCTGCCTTGGGCTCAGTGCACAGTCACTAAAGTGAACGCCAGCAGGAGGGGCTGCCAGCAGAATAAAGCTAAGTTGATCTGGGCATCTGAGACCCACGGGAAGAGGAATCCTTACACTGTACTAATGGTGATGTTCAGTGGTGAGGTGGATCCCAGCTTGAGCTCAAGGTAAGGTTGGTTTAAAGCAGTGATTATCAGCCCTTTCTCCTGCCTGCATCACATGGTGGAATCATAACCAGGGATTCCTGGGGGTGTTGGGGGGGCAGGCAGGAAGAATAGACATGTACTGATGGAAAACTCCAGTCTTCTGGCTTTTTGGAGATTCTGATATGCCAAGCTCCTTCACTTGCTGGGAAAACGTTCAAAAGTGCATTTTTAGTTGGAAGTAGATCCAGTCTTCCCCTGGGTCTTGTTTTAAAAATCTTTTGACCATTCTACATGGCATGTGGGACCCTAGTTCCCCAACCAGGGATGGAACCCATGCCCTCTGCATTGGCAGCACAGAGCCTTAACCACTGGACGACCAGGGAAGTCCCCTGCCCTGGGTCTTAAGTGGTCCTAGCCATATCCAGAAGTCAGCTTTCTTCTGAGGGGAAATGGGAGTGCAGAGAAAGGGAGTGGAGTGAAGGCTGTGGAGACTGGATTAGCTATGCAGTGAGCTTTATAGAGGCCTGGGGTCCTGGGCCCCTCTGCCCTGCCCTGGCCCCTCTGTTCATGGCAGAGGATGGCTATGGAGTGTCTGACTGAAGAGGGCAGAGCCTGAGCTAGAAGAGCTTCCCTAAGCTTCCTTAGAATATAGACATTTGAACCAGAAACATCACCTTCTGGAGAGCCTTAGAAATGGAACTGAAAAATCCCTGGGTCTACACTTAGCCCCGGTGTTCCTGTTCCTCAAGGGGAGGAGGGAGACTCTGGGCCTGGCAAGGAACACGCTTTTGTTGTGTGTTTGCTGTGCTTGTTTCTAAACCTGTCTGTCTGGAAGCTGGTCGGGCCCCTGCAGGTGGTAACCTTGTGAGCAGGCCCTGCTGGCACACCCGGCTGGTACACCCGGCCGGCAGGACGGGATCTCTGTGTGCTGCTCTTACCAAGGAGCATGGCTGCAGCGCTACCCTGAGACGCCCCCTCCCAGCCCCCCAAGACCTGGTAACTGCCCCCCTCCCAGAGAACAGACTCAAACTCCACTGTGGAAGATGGTTCTCTAATATCCCCTCTTCATCTTTTTTTTTTAATTTTTGGTTTATGTATCTATTTTTTTATTTGTTTGGCTGCACTGAGTCTTTGTTGTGGCATGCTGGATCTTTAGCTGTGGCATATGGGATCTAGCTCCCTGACCAGGGATCAAACCCAGGACCCCTGCACTGGGAGTGCAGAATCTTAGCCACTGGACCACCAGCGAAGCCCCTCTCCCCTTTATCTTGAAAAATCATGTCAAGTTTGCATTTTCCTCCCTAATATGGCCTTTGACACTTTTTGACTGTGGACACTTACTGCTGAGTGAAATGAATGCTTCCTGTTTTCACTCCGCTTCTTGAACCCCCAGGTGTAGGCCAGTATCTCCTGCCACCCCCTCCTCCAGAGGGCAAGGTGCTTTGTGGCAACTCAAGCTCAGGGTCAAACAGTGGATTGTCTGAACTCTGCGTTTGTAATATGCATGCTCACTCTCTTCCCATGGAGGGGTCTGGGGTAATTTAGGGCTCCACCGAGGAGCACTGGGCCTCCCCTCAATTCTCAGCTCAGGACTGGGAGTGTCTGCCTCCCCAGTTTCTCTGTTTGCTTCGTTTCCATTGGGCGCTGAGGTTGGATTTTTAACCACCGGTGGGTAGAAGGGGCTTAGGAGGCCCACAGAGAGGTTCCAGGCCTGGCCAAGCAGGTTCTTAGATGTAAATATCCTCGGGAATTGGGGGTGGACCCAAGCCAGAGGGGGCCAGCGCTGCCATCAGTCCCCAGGCTCCCTGCCCTCCGCTCCCAGCTATCGGTCCACCTGAGGTTGCTTTGGGCTGAGGATGAGCTGGAATGGGAGATGGGGGTGGAGTCTCTGGAGCTGGGAACTGCACCAGGGCTTTATCAACCAGCTCCCTGTTGCTAAGCGGCTTTCATTAGCCGGGGAAGGTCCGCCGCAGCAGCCAGCTCCTCTAGGGAAAGGCGGGGAGATACTAATGAGCTGGAGAGAAGCAGGTGTGACGGGAGGATGCATCCCACCTG
Source organism: Neotragus moschatus (assembly GCA_006410615.1). Lineage (NCBI taxonomy): Eukaryota > Metazoa > Chordata > Mammalia > Artiodactyla > Bovidae > Neotragus > Neotragus moschatus. The sequence continues at coordinate 3,487,311 of SJYA01002500.1, forward strand.
GCATGCTGCTGCGTGTTCTGAGAGTCAGACACCAGGCAGTTTTCAGTCTCTCTTCAGGGAAAGGGATCCCTCCTCTCTGCTTCCTGCCCGCACCGAATAGTTCATTCTCAGCTTATCTGTCCCCCACTTTGCACCCGGAAGCGGTCGGGTAGGCAGGAAGGCCCTCTGGGGACTGGCTCGCTCCCCTCGTCTTGGGGCGTGGCTGAGGGCAGGTGGCAGCCGTCTGCAGCCGAGACACTGGAGTCCGGCAGACCTTACCTGGCCTCACAGACTGACCATGTCACCCAGTATGTGATCACGGCCACTTACTCGGCAACTCTGAACCTACACCGTAAGGTGGTTGTGCGGGATTAAAGAAGTGGCGGGAGCAAAGCACACAGCATGGAGTATGCAGTAGGTGCTCAGTAAGTGTCATCACCACCAGCGACCTTCTGCTTCGTTCTCGAAAGTGATCTTATAACCTTCCCCATAAAGCCTCCTAGAACCCTCTCCCGGATTCCCTCTGGGAATCCTTGTTTCTGGGAACTTGGAGGATCTGGACAATCAGAAATTTGAACTCTGGGAACCCAATCTAGGAATTTGAAGGTATTAAGAAATTATTATTAATTCTGTAGGTGCAGGTACGGGTATTAGGCACATGTTTTTAAAAGTCCTCTTTTAGAGATACATACTAAAATATTTATGGAAAAAAATACATGATGTCTAACATTGGTTTCCAAATAACCTAGGAATAAGGGGAAGGTGGTTGGAGGTGGTATAACTAAAATAAGATTGGTCAAGCCTTGCTTATGGTGTGTGATGGGTACATGGAGGATCATTTTATCATCCTCTTGTATATGTTTGGAATTTTCCATAATGAAATGTTTTGTTTTGTTTTGTTTTTAAGAAAAAGGAAGCAGAGGAGAGGATGGATGGAAGAAGAGATAGAAATAGCAAGTATATGTAACTTATGTTACAGGAAATATTTTTATTTCAACACATCTGTATTGAAGGCATCCTTAAATAGGATTCTGGGCATATAAGCCTACAGAAGAGACAAGTGTGCAAATCTCTCCCACCGTCCGGGTGTTGGACCTGGATGTTGGATACAGGAGGGAGGGGTCTAAAGTCCTGCTCCCTTGTGGCTCAGCTGGTAAAGAACCCGCCTGCAATGTGGGAGACCTGGGTTCGATCCCTGGGTTGGGAAGATCCCTGGAGAAGGGAACGGCTACCCATGCCAGTATTCTGGCCTGAGAATTCCAAGGGGGTTGCAAGAGTCGGACACAGCTGAGCGACTTTCACTTCACAACACTACATGCTAGTCACTGAGTCTTCATAACTGAATTTGCCTTGTAGACTGATGACATTGTGTTCACTCAATACACAGAGATAGTCCTACTCCCAAACTGACCCAGGCTGTGTTCCCAAGTCCATGTACACACATCTGTGAGTGCTGGGGGCTTTACTGTCTAGCATCAGTACCCAGGGGAGGTGGGGAGAACAAGGGAAGGAGCAGATGTTTCTGAAGGATCCTCCCTGATCCTGGACCCCCAGTTAGAACCAGGAAGGACCTGTTGTTGGCTGAGGCTGCTTCCTCCCCTTCCCATCCTTGGTCTTCTAAACCAGAGACAGGGTCTGGGCTGGGGGACGTAGGTAGTTCTAGAGAGCAAACACAAGAAGGGCACAAATCTTACCCTCTCTTGCCTTCAGCAGCCCACACTAGCCCAGCCATCATCTGGCTGCCCAGCGGTAGGTTGGCCAGTCAGGCAGTGGCCTGTCATGGTGAAATGCCAAAAAGAGGAAAAGGGGTAGCCCCCCCTGCACCACCATGAGGGAGCTTCTATAGGGAAAGCCAGAGGGCTGAAACCTCAGCGCTGACCACAACTGCTGAGGCAGGCTCTGAAGGCTGGTTTTGTAAGAAAAACAAGGGCGTTTGCAGCTCCCCTGTCCCAACAGAAAAGCTCTCAGTGCTCTGTCTCTCCATTCATCAGTGCCCGTGGGAAATCCTCGACCTTGACAGAGCCAGAGGCATGCCTGTCTGGAGGGCAGTGGGGACCGTGGCACATGTCCACCCTCCCTGCCCTGTCCTGCTTTCTCCGGCTGCCTACGGAGACTGTCCCGAGAAAGGGCACCTGGAGTCTCTCCCTGGAGATCAAGACCAAGCCCTTCCTCAGGGAGACAGCCCCAGACGACCTGTCACAGCAGTCACCACGCCATCACATTCTTGAGAGGTTACATAAAGGGGAGCAGCTAAATGGTTTAATACCTAAGTGGGGATACAGGGCCAAGGGAGGTGGTGGTTTATTTTTTTTAATTGAAGAAAATAGAGAATATTTATTTGCAAATATGCATGCATGTTCAGTCACATCTGACTCTTTGTGACCTCCGTGCACTATAGCCTGCCAGGCTTCCCTGTCCATGGAACTTTGCGGGCAAGAATACTGAGAAGTGTTAGTCATTCAGTGGTGTCCGACTCTTTGCAACCCACGGACTGTAGCCCGCCAGGCTCCTCTGTCCATGGAATTTTTCAGGCTCGAATACTGGAGTGGGTTGCCATTTCCTACTCCAGGGAATCTTCCTGATCCAGGGATCCTGGCATCTCCTGCATTGCAGATGGATTCTTTACCACTTCACCACCTTATATACAAATGGAATCCCTTATATACAAATGGAAAATTATCTAATAGGGAAAAGTGAAAGATACAGGGAAGAGAAGGGACGTTTGCTGGACTGATGTCCTTGAGACAGTGGGTCCCTTGCCGAGTGGGTGTGGCTGGCACTGGCCTGGCTCCCTGGGCCGCCAGTGTGAGCTCTGCACGTGGACTTTGCCCTGCATCCCCAGCAGGACAAGGAAGATGGGCATGTGTGGGGTGAACCTCATTTCCTTCACCTGTGTAATTCTGGAATCTCGGGGAAGGGCTGTCTCCTCCCAGTGAAAGTCTGGATGGGAGAGTTGTTTCTTGTTTTAGGGCTTTGAATACGGCTGCATGCCACCACCACCCCCCACCCCCGCCCCCAACACACAAAGCTGAAGCAAACAGCCAGCATTACCAGTGCAGGCGGAGGGAAAATGTACCCCCGTTACCATAGAAATGCTCATTCCGCGTGGAGGCAGCTGTTATAAATCCCTGGGTGGAAATAGCTGGCCAGGAAAGTGGGGAGGGGAGAGATGTGTGACGCCCGGCCTCACCTCTTTGCTCCGCCCACTTTATCCACTGCGTGAAAAGAGGCCGCCCATCCTACCCCGGCTTCTATCTCCAGGCGGGTTGCTCCTCTCCTGGAAATCCCTCCAAGACTTTTAAAAATTCTGCTCTCAGTCAAGTCCCCCAAAACTCCAGGCCCCAAACCAGCCACCTGTTTAACTGTCCTCACTCGGAGGCTGAACTCGCCCGATGCACAGATGGCAGCTGGCGGAGGTGGGGGCCGCGGCACTGAATACACCTGCTCCTCCCGTTACCCACCCCTCCCGCCTCGGAGCCTCGGGCCCAGCCTCCACGCCAAGCTGTGCTGACTCTGGTCGCCGTGTCCTCCACCTCAGCCAACGACCGTCACCCTTGGAAGGCCGTTCAGCGGGCTCCCTGTAACTCTACTGGGCTTGTCCAGGCCCCTTGGCTGCTGAACGCAGTTTAGTTGTGCACGTGCATGTCAGAGCCGGGGCTGCTTCTGAGGACCCGGGGCTGATTGAGGACCCTTGTCAGTGCCTACTGCTGCGTTTCCTGGGCAGCCATGGCTTTAGTCCTTTTTTTTTTTTTTTGCTGTGTTTCTTGGCATGTGGGATCTTAGTTCTCAACCAGGAGCTGACCCCACACCCACTGCAGGGCAAGTGCAGAGTCTTAACCCCTGGACCACCAGAGAAGCCCCACTCGCTTTAATCCATTCTTGTGGGCTCCTGAGACACCAGAGCTTCTCTCAGCCCACAGAATCATTTCTCGGTCTCTGCGCAGCTCAGATCACCAGTGGCTGCCCTAAGCAGAGCTCGGGCATTCCTGTAAGAGGGGGAAACCAAACTAACCTGCATACCCTACTTGCTGAGAGCTGGTGAAGGGTGGGGTGCCCATGGACAGATCCAAGCCCTTCTGAGTTGTGTGACAATTCACCTTCCGGATGGAGAGAATCTCTGGCATCTTTTCATGTTGCAATTATTATTATTATTTTTAATTAGTAACCTGGCTCAAAAATCAAGACTATTATTGCTTCTTGTGCCTCCTTCCAGAGTTTTTTATCCTAAACCTAAAAACACTGTGTTTTTTGTTTACCCCACCCTTTTTGTCATCCAAAGGTCTCTTTTGAAGACTTTTCTGTTCTTAGCTCCTAGAGAGCATCCTCACTCTTTTTCAGAGTGGCATTGTAATTACACTGTATGAATGTGTCGTGCATGCGTGCGTGCGAAGTTGCTTCAGGGTACCCTCTCTGCTCTGTCATCCTGGCTCACTGACAGCACTTCCCTGAGCCTTGCTGTCAGTGGAGCAGGACGACGGAGTAGAAAGGGTACCCTGGGCCCCTCTGGTACCATAGCTCCAAAGGCCAGCATAGGTGGAGAGTGAGAGGATCCAGCTTGTTGAGTCCTGTCTGTTTCTCTGCTTCAATTCACTCGCCCAAATGCTTCCATCCCAACCAGTCACCAAAACAGTAACAGTGTCGATTTGTTCTTAATCAATCTGTGTTTCTCTTACCTGAAATGAGCCAAACGACTTATCAGGATGGTGTTTCCCATCTTTGGGGGCATCTGGAATGGCTGTGGGTGGTACTGGGAACCCTGGTATCTGAAGCCTTCCTGTCACTGCTGGGGGACCAGGCCCGGGACAGCTCTGTCAGAAGGGGGATGATTTCGGCTGACTTGGTGATTTGGCTGTGATGGGTGTCTCCCTGCCAGGGCCCTCTCCGCCAGAGGCTTCTGTGTGGCCTTTACCCTGGGGAGGGGAGCTTAATGGTCTGTGAGAGGCCCTCCCAGGGAGCGTGGACAGCTGGAGAGTCGGACATTATTGCTGGTGGCTCTGCAGCTGCAGCTCTGAGTGTGGGTTCACTGTACACGGGGAGGGACCAGGCGGGTCTTTGTGCTTGCATCTCTGTGAGTGTCGATCAGTGGACATGTCTGTGATTCTGCTCAACCCAGAAGTCTTAGAGAGGGGTTTTACATTTTTCTGGGGTCAGAGACCCCTTTTAGAAACCAAAACTCAAGGATTCTTTATCCAGAAAAGAACCACCCACCTATGCATGTGGGAGCAGGCTGATGATTGTGTACAAAGTTAGGAGCTCTCTGGAAAGTCCAGAAGCCCATCCACAGACCCTCTCAGGAGAGTAACTCTCAATTATTATAAGTGTTATGATCTTATTTTGCCTACGCACTGCACACGATAACATCTTTCATTGCACGCACTTCTCGGCGAGGTTCAGTCCTTTGGGAATGGGGGAGGCATAGTGTGGTCTAACAAGTCCTGACTCAGGAGCCTGGGGACTCAGACTAGGAACACCTGGCAGAGAGTGTTACTTTGGCAGAGGTTTGATTACTGTGCTTGGAAGGTAGAGAGAGATTTCTCCTGCTGCAAACGTTGCCTGGCACCTTGCCCAGGTCTCACAGGAGGCACTTCAGGGCCACAGGGTGAGCGGGTGCACCGGAGGTGCTGTTCTTCTCTCAGCATTCCCTACTCACGGTGACTATGGAGGCATGCCTCCGCCCACCCCCAGAGAACTCTGTGCCCAGAGGCTGCCTAGCAGGCTGGGTGAGGCTAGGCCGCTGCTTGGATCCCCAGCTCCCCAGCCTGGCTTCGCGCGTGGCATGCGATGGTCGCCTGGGGAAGGTAGGAAGGCTAATGACTCATTATCCCAGCAATTAGTCACATCACTGAGAAGCTCGGTCCCCTGCAGGACTGATGCCACCTGCTGCCACTCTGGTTCCTGTTCCTCTCTGCTTTTCTCCCGCTCTGAACGGGCACTGCCACCCTGGGAAATAGTCACCACCACCCTTTAGTCCTAGTCTCTTGGTCCCGCTGCAGCTACACATGTAGCTGCAGCGGGACCAAGAGACTAGGACTAAGGGGCCACTCATCTATGCTCCTTGCCCCAGGTCTACGTAGGACCTCCAGGGACCTGCCACAGAGCAGGCTATGTGACTCCGAAGTGGAGATTCCCCCACATGCCTCGTACACACGTGACACCTGTAGATACACCTGTCTGCATACACACGTGCTCACACATGTATGAATGTGGCAGGAGGGCAGGGGGGCTAACTTCCCCTCCCCTGGGACCACTCTCATTGAGCTGGCCGGCTTCCAGGTTGGCCCTAGGGACTCTCTAAACTTCTCAACCTCAGTGCAAGAGATAGCCAAAACTTACAGGACAGCAGTGACCATAACAGTGAAGGCAGAAATTAGGGGACAGCCACTGCTTTCAGTGGTTATTTCCTAAGTGTAGGTCTCTTTTTTTTTAAGATGCAGATTGTTTTTTAAGATAGTTTTATTTATTTGTTTGTTTTTGGCTGTGCTGTGTCTTCGTTGCTGCACGGGCTTCTCTCTGATTGTGGCCAACAGGGGCTACTCTCTCATTGTTTCGGAGCACAAGCTTAGGACCTGCTGGCTTCAGTAGCTGCAGCTCCCAGGCTGTAGAATACAGGCTCAGTAGTAGTGGCTCACGGGCTTAGTTGCTCCAAGGCATGTGAGATCTTCCCGAATCGGGGATTGAACCCACCTGTGTGTCCTGCACTGGCAGGCAGATTCTTTACCACTAGCGCCACCTGGGAAGCCCACCTCCAGCCCAGTCCCTGTGAAAGGAGAACATGTGAGGCAAGAGGAGACCTCCTCCCACCTGTGAGCCCCCACCCCCAACACACCTGGAGGAGGTGAAAGGGGCTCAGCCCATGTTTGGGGCCCTGGCTCCTTCTCCCATCTCTGCCACTTTGTGATACGAATCAGCCTTCTTCCCCTTTCAGGGCCTTTCCTTCCTCAGCTGTAAAACAATCAGCTTGGCCTCAGTCATGGCCAAGCCCCTTCCTCCCCCGTACCTCCACACTAATTTCTTTTTAGCATCTGTCTGTGCCCAGGGCAGCTCCCCACCCTCCCCCACCACGCCTTTCTTTGCTTCCTGAGGAGCTTGTCTGCTGTAAGCAGCGTCCAGACGGAGAGAGTAGGCCTAGTCCCTAAAAATATGAATGAATGAAGGGAAGCCCTCCCTGCATGGGAAGAGAAATCTCTCACTCCTGCAGGGCTCATCAATAATTCAGGGCCGCCGTCAGGTCTGATCTCTGCAGTGGCTTCATCAATATTTCAGCTCCTTCTCCAGAGCCTCGTTCCTTAGCAACCGCATCATTGGTGCTCTCCAGGAGGGCTGCCGGGCTGTGTGCTCCCCTAGTCCCTTGTCCTGGGGGTGCTGTCCGCGCTTGCCCTCGTGGGCAGGGGTGGAGTCACCCATGCCAACCCGCCCTGGCAGCTTTTTCCTCAGAGCCTCAGGATGATGCCACATACAGGAAGCATGACACACCAGGCCAGGTGGCGGGAGGGGACAGGGATGGAATGGCACGTCAAAGCCCCCAGGGGTCCACTCTGGGCGGGCAGGAGCAGGGGCGTGGGCAGGAGCCCTTTGGGAGGAGGTCGGGGTGTATCTCTGTGGCCCCCCTAAGCCTGAACCGCACCCCCTAGTCCTGGCCCAGGGCAGTCCTCGCCTCTGTGCTCCCCACAGATATGAGGGAGGGGGTGTTCTCCCCCTCGCCGTCTTGCCTAGGCTCAGTTGCCGTCCCCTCTGTGGCCCAGGTGCGGTGGAGGCTTGCCTCCTGCATCAGCTGAGGCGCCGCGCTGCCGGCTTCCTGCGCAGTGACAAGATGGCAGCCCTGTTCACCAAGGTGGGGAAGACGTGTCCAGTGGCTGGGGAGATTTGCCACAAGGTGCAGGAGCTGCAACAGCAAGTGGAGGGCAGGTGAGCCCTGGGCCTGCCCCGCCCTGCCCCTCCCTCATGCTCGGTCCATTTCCGAGGGCCTCTCGGGTGAGGGGCCAGACTAAGGGTGGTGGTGAGAGGGTGGCCCTTTAATCTCCAACCCCTCCTCCCAGTCAGTCCTCTGGGTTCTCATCCTGTGGCACCAGACTTGGCTCCCAGAGCCACCAGTCTGCATTGTGGATTGCCCCCCAAGCCCTCACACTCCTGGAGCCCACCTCTCTCTCTGCAGGAAACCCTTGGCAGGCAACCAGGAGACCCTGCGGAGACAGGGCTCTGCCAGTGGGAAGGCCCCAACCCTCAGTCTACAGGCCCTGAAGCACATATGGGTGCGCACAGCGCTGATCGAGAAAGTGCTGGACAAGGTTGTACAGTACCTGGTGGAGAACTGCAGGTGACTGCCCTTCCCTAAGACCTGCTCCCCGCTCCCACCCTGATGCCTGACCGCCCACCATGGTCTCTAGGCATGCATCATTCCCTGTAGCACCCTGAACGCATCGACTGCCCCAGGCCACCCACAAAGCTCAGCCCTGTGGACTCATTGCTGCTTGATTACTGGACATAGATTGGGTCCTTGTGTGGACGTGTTTCCTTGGTGAGCTTGACGGCCCTGGAAGGAGGCCCAGAGCCCTGTGGTCACCCTGTCTGTCTCTTTCCTGGCAGCAAGTACTACGAGAAGGAGGCGTTACTGGCAGACCCTGTGTTTGGCCCCATCTTGGCTTCTCTTCTAGGTAAGTATGGGATCAGAGAGGCCTGTGCTAGCCCTTAGCAGGGGCTCCGGGACAGGTGCCAAGGGGCCACCCCTGAGCTGGTGGTCCCTGTCTCCACAGTGGGACCCTGTGCATTGGAGTATACCAAGCTTAAGACAGCTGACCACTACTGGACCGACCCCTCTGCTGATGAGCTGGTCCAGAGACACCGTATCCGGGGTCCCCCGCATCGCCAGGACTCTCCCGCGAAGCGCCCAGCCCTAGGAGTAGGTGTCCTTCTTCCCACCCCGTGCTCACCCAGGGTGGGCCCCTGGGCCTGTGGCGAGGGCAGCCAGCCTATGTGCTCCTGGCAGATACAGGCGGTAGCGGCCAGCCTGGGAAAGCCTTCCCCACACTGGCTCTTACATGAATGCCAGGAGCACAGAGCCGGTCTGAGGCCAAGGGCAAACTGGGGACAGGAAGGACCCTTGGGGTCCTTAGCCCCCACGCCAACCTCCCCGGCCTGGGGCCGAGCCATGACTTTGTGCGCAGATCCGAAAGCGACACTCAAGCGGCAGTTCGTCGGAGGATAGGCTCGCTGCCTGCGCCCGCGAGTACGTGGAGTCGCTGCACCAGAACTCCAGGGCCCGGCTGCTCTACGGCAAGAACAACGTGCTGGTGCAGCCGGTAGGGAAGCCAAACGCCCCCCACCTCTCCTGCTTCCTGAGGGGCCCAGACCTCCAGCCACATCCAGCCCTCCCTTCAGAGGCTTAATTTCACACGCCTCACGCCCAGCCTTGAGCTGTCATGAGCCACGATGGCATTGGCTCCGGCCCACTGAGACCAGGCCTTCCGGGGGCAGAATGGTGGCCAACAGGCAGGGGGAATACCCAGCCTGGGTATCACTGACCCAGACACATCTGCTAGCCAAGAGGCTCACGGGGCAGAGGTAGTGGCCCCAGCCAGGCAGGGAAAGGAGGTGCCCACATCTGCAGGGGGCGCATGACGCCCCTGCTTCCTCCCGGTCCCCAGGCCCAGACCCTGTGATGGGTCCAGTCTGGCCTCCGCTGAACCCACCTAGAGCTCCTCTTCTACAGGCCATCAGGAGCCTCATCTCTGTCCTCTGTCTCTTGTCTGTAGAAGGAGGACATGGAGGCTGTCCCTGGCTACCTCTCCCTGCACCAGTCTGCAGAGAGCCTCACTCTGAAGTGGACCCCCAACCAGCTCATGAACGGGACTCTGGGGGACTCTGAGCTGGAAAAGAGGTGAGGGCTTTGAGACCCCCTCCCAGGAGTCAGGGAAGGGAGTGGGCGCTTGCTCCCTGGCAGGGAGGGCATGGAGAGATCCAGCCTCCTCCAGGGGGCAGACCTCACTTCTTACCCAATGCCAAGAATTGCAGGGAGAGGCTGCCTGGAGAGGTTCCCGGAATCTCTCAGACCCAGCCAGGCCTGGGCACGGAGAAGTTTGTCTGAGCCAAGTTCTGGGCAGCTGCGACTGCCAGGCTCTCTGCTACGAGGATAGCACGGGGCCCCGGGGGACACAGCTGGCTGAGGTCGCTTCTCAGCCACAGTCACGCTATCCTCTGGATAATCTCACGACGTCTCGGCGGGGCGGCAGGTCTCGGGCACAGTGACACCAACCTGATTCCTCCGCAGCGTCTACTGGGACTACGCCCTGGTCGTGCCCTTCAGTCAGATCGTCTGCATCCACTGCCACCAGCAAAGTGAGCCTCCCCTGTGCTGGGCGCAGGGGTGAGGGGAGAGAGGCTGCGCGGCCCACGGGCCTCCTGTCCCCCTCCCACCGCCCCCTGGCTCTGAGCTTTCCCCTAGCTTCACTGGTGCACATTCACCCCCAGAGAGCGGCGGCACGCTCGTGCTGGTGAGCCAGGACGGCATCCAGAGGCCACCCCTGCACTTCCCACAAGGGGGCCACCTGCTATCCTTCCTATCCTGCCTGGAGAACGGCCTTCTGCCTCGAGGGCAGCTGGAGCCCCCACTCTGGACCCAGCAGGGCAAGGTACCTCCAGGCGAGGGGAGGTATGGACTGGGTTCTCTTCTGCCCCCCCACCCCGGTCCCCGATACTTCCCCACATGGAGCTCTTCGCAGCAGCCTGGGGGTCTCCTGCATCAGACCCCACCCGAGGCAGGCTGACCACCCACCCCACCCCACCTCTACAGGGGAAGGTGTTCCCCAGGCTACGGAAGCGCAGCAGCCTGCGGTCCGTGGATGCGGAAGACGTGAGCACGGGGCGAGCGACTGACTACGTGTTCCGGATCATCTACCCTGGCCACAGACACGAGCACAGTGAGTGTCTCAAACCTCACTCAGGAGGAAGAGGGGTGCGCTCCGGGTGGTGGGGGGTGCAGTGTCACCTGGGGCCGGGGTAGGGGGCGGCCGGCAGGCCCCATGGGGTCCGGCAGGGCCAAGGTGACCCAGGCAGGTTGTCACTCAGCCTCGCACGGGACCTGTCCCCCAACAAACCATCCCTTGAGAGATAGCCTCTTGTCTATCTAGCTGTCTTCTCCTCACTTTGTAACCCCAGGTCTCTTGGCTCAGAAGTCACCATTCAGTATTCTCTTGGCCATCTTTTCATGCCCTGCCCCAGCGGAAAAAATGTGATGAGACTAGAAATAGAAGGTGGGGAGCTCTCCGTTTCGCCTCAGCCTGCTGCCTGACCCCCATAGGGAAGCCTGGGTGTGGGGTCAGCGCTGCCTTATGGGTAGTTTGTGGGTGCAAATTGTTCCCTGACTCTGATCTAGCCTGGCCTCTCCCCCAACCTGCTACTGATGCGGAGGCAATAGGTGGAGTCGGGGGCATCTAGGGTGAGATTTGGAGCTACAAGATGCCTCTGGAGGCCAGGAGTTGAAAGTCGGCTCTGTTCTCGTGGGTCTTGCCCCACCCAGATGTAACCCCTTTGGGCCCCAGGGGGCTGATCCACAAGCATCTACCAACCCCCGAGCTCCCTTTCTGGTCAGAGCACCGCGGGGAGCATCACTGACACGTGAGCACTGGGCACTGCCCAGGGGTTTCTCCCGGCCAGACTCGTGGAGCTTGGGGGCAAGGTCAGGGAATGGGCCAGCCCAGAGCACGTAGTTGCCAGCCAGACCACGTGCTCCCAAGATGCACTAACTCATGCCAACAAGTGGTTGACCAGTGGTCTCTGTATTAGTGGACAGGCTGTGCAGACTGCAAACACACAGCCCCAGCGCGAGTTCCCGACCCGCGTGGAGGGCAGGAGGTGTGGGGCCCCGCCCCTCCCAGGTGTGCCTGCCAAGGAGGAGACGCAGCTTTGGCCAGCTGTGTTTGCTGACCTGGCACTTAATCTCGGGTTCTTGCTCAGCTCGGCTGTTGTAGCTTCCACTTGCCCTCTTCAAGTCTTGTCATTTCCCAGTTGTGGTCACCTTAAGGAACAGAAGCCCAGTGGGGTGACTCATGACTCAGGCTCTTCGAGAGCAGCTCCGGAAAGGCCTGGGAAGGTTGGATTTTCATTCTGAAGTTGGGGGTTTTAGGGTGACATTTAGATGTGGTTCAGCCTGACCATGGCACCAGCCGAAGAATGACAGAGACCCATCTGCTAACAGTCATGCCCGGCCTTGGCCGTGCAGGGCTGGGGAGCCCCTGTCTTTCACTACCCTGACCGCCCCATTAGTTCTCTCTTCTGTTCTTCCTAGAGAGGGCATCCTTCAAGAGTGAGCTGTGTAGCTGCCTCCCGGCCCTCACTTTCTTCCATCCTTTCCCCAGTAACTCATCAAAAGGCTCTCCGGTCCCCTCTTCCATACCCTGCAGGCTCCAGGCGACCCCAGACTCTGTAAGGAGGGAGTCCGGACCCTCCTGCCCTGGGACCAGGGTCCTCACGCCTCTGCGTCTCTGCTGTTCTCTTTGAGCAGTCACTATTAACTACCACCACCTAGCGGCCAGCCGCGCGGCCTCGGTGGACGATGATGAGGAAGAGGAGGATAAACTCCACGCGATGCTCTCAATGATCTGCTCGCGGAACCTCACAGCTCCCAATCCGATGAAAGGTTTTTATCCCTCCCCCTCTCCTTGATCCACCCCTTCCTCCCGCCCCGCCCCAACCCCCTGGGCCCACGTGCCACCCACCGCAGGGGCTCAGATGGCAGTGTTGGCATTACAGGACTTGCACCCAGGAGGCAGATCAGGGAGGGTGGAAGGAGGCGCCAGCCAGAGGGACAGGACCAAGAGCAGCCAGCTCTGGGTTCCCCATCGAACCTGTGAGGGGAGGCTTCTCATCAGAGAGGAAAGAGATGAGAGATTCCCTGGTAGGAAGTGTGATTATCTGGTTCCCTCCTGGGAATGAATGGCTCTCTGAGCCCTGTTCCCGCTCCGGGGGTGGATCATGCCGATAAACCCAAGACGGTGTCTTTCTCTCTCTCCCACTGTCTGGAAAGACAGGCCCATGCCTCTGCCTCCCGACTTAACGTAAACAGGACAGAAGAGCAGGCCCCTCCTCGGCAGGGCTAGGGGCTGGACAGCTCATGGGGACAGGAGTCATCTGTGGTCAGGGGAGGGGTTGAGGCCACCATGGAGAGAGAGCCAGGGCTCGGTAGACCCAGCTAGCACTTTAGCATGAAATCTAGAAATATCTGTGCCAAAAATATCAGACAGCTGTGTTCCCGCCCTCAGGGACCTGAGTGCAGGGTCACAAAGACCCTTTTACTGAGAATGACAGAGCAGTGCCTACAGCTTCTCTGGCCACCAGCCCTCTTGGGGCAGAGCTTGACTGGTGGCGAGGCACTGGCTGGGGGACCAGCGAGGCCCAGGTCACATAAGAGTGGTTCTGCAGGGCTGAGGTCCCCTTTCTCAGATCTGAGGGGAAGCATTCCCATGCCACAGATTCACTTCTTTCTTCTGTTTTTTCATTAAAAATAAATATTGTGTCCACATAGGAGCTAGTGGAAAAATCTTCGTCTCTATCTCTTTTCTACTCCGCACATATGCTAAGTAAGTCACTTCAGTCATGTCCGACCATAGCCCGCCAGGCTCCTCTGTCCACGGGGATTCCCCAGGCAAGAACACTAGAGTGGGTTGCCATGCCCTCCTCCAAGGGATCTTCCTGACTCAGGGGTTGAACCTGAGACTCACGTCTCCTTCATTGGCGGTGGGGTTCTTTACCGCTAACTCCGCTTGGGAAGCCCTCTCTGTTCTCTAAGAATGACCAACTAAATATATAAGCCTCAACATTTTAGGAGATGAGGGTGGGGTTTATACAACAAGTAGGAGAAGAAACTTGAGACAATCCATTGTCCAGGATGAAAGTCAGCCCGTGTCTGTTCCATCAGACCTTAATGCAGACATGGAGCCCTTTGAATCTGTTGCCCCGCTGCAGGGGGCTTGATTGCTATTCATGGTCACATTCGCCTGCAGACAACATAGCCAGAGCTCTGAGGTCAGTAGATTTCTATGAAATACACACACACACACACACACACACAGTTTGTGAGGCAGATTGTTACAAAAATATCTTCCAGTTTGTTTATGCCTCCCAGTATGCACTTGAACAATTCCCTACCATACTTTTTATTTATTTGTTTTTATTTTTTAAATGGTTTACAATGTTGTGTTACTTTCAGGTACACAGCAAAGTGATTCAGTTTGGTATATGTATATATTCTCTCTTTCAGATTAATTTTCATTATCAGTTATTGTAATATTGACTATAGTCCCCTGTGTTATACTGTAGGTCCTTGTTTATCTATTTTACCTATAGTAATACGTTTATATGTTAATCCCAAACTCCTAATTGATCTCGCCCCCCCAACTACAGAGTAATTCCTTCTCCCCTTTCCCTGCCCCGACACAGGGAATGTGAGGCTTCCCTTATAGCTCAGTTGGTAAAGAATCTGCCTGCAATGCAGGAGACACCGGTTTAATTCCTGGGTCAGGAAGATCCGCTGGAAAAGGGATAGGCTACCCACACCAGTATTCTTGGGCTTCCCTTGTGGCTCAGCTTGTAAAGAATCCACCCGCAATGCGAGAGATGTGAGTTCAGTACCTGGGTTGGGAAGATCTCCTGGAGAAGGGAAAGGCTACCCACTCCAGTGTTCTGGCCTAGAGAATTCCGTGGACTGTTTAGTCCATGGGGTCGCAAAGAGTTGGACATGACATTCACTTCCAGTTTCACAGAGGGTATTCAGGAATATGCGACACTCTCATTATACAAAATCCTACCAAAGAATCCAGTTCCTGAGCTTGGCCACCACGCCTGTAACGGGCAACCCAGTCCACGGCCTAGAACACGCCTGGCACACCCTCAGCCCAGCCCCCAGCTGCCCCCTTACCCACCACGTCCCTGCCCTTGCGCCTGCCCCCTCTGCCAGCCCTCCAGTGGGACCCCCCTCCAGGCCAGCTGGTAGGAACTGGGGGACTCTCACTCCCCACATTGGTCGCCTGCACTGGGCCTGCCACTTGGACTTTCCTTGCAGACCTGTGCTTGGTGCTGATGCTCATTTCCAGGTTAGCCGACTTGGAGCAGTGAAGGAAGGCTAGTGAGGAGAGTCAGGGAGCCCCTTCCCACCCCACAAATGGTAGTCAGGCTGAAGGCTAGGGGTGTCCCAGTAGAGCCCCTGTTTGGTGGTCGTAGAGATGAGGAAGCCATCCCTGGATGCTCTGAGAATTGAGGCCTCCAGGGTCAGAGAAACTCAGAGGGTCAAGGGGCAAGGGGGCTTGTCTGAGCATCCTCCTGGGGAATTCAGGGGTCAGGTCAACCCAGCGTACAGCCCCTGACCCTAGCCCTTGAGAAGGAGGAGGTGTGCGAGCAGTGTCATCGGGTGGCTGGGGGGATGGCATGGGAGCCCCACCCCCACTCCAGTCCATAATGACAACACTGTTGAGTCCGTTCTGCTAGCCGTTGCTTTCCAGGCCTGCGACATGCTTGACTTGTGCATGTGAATCAAGTGGCGGGGGTCCAGATCCTCCCCTCCCTCCCTCTCCCTTCCCCCCTCCTCCCCAGGCTGCCTCCCCACCGAGCAGAGATGCTGTTCACTCTAATTCTGCTCCAGGCCAGGCACCTTTCACTCGGAATCTTAGGGGCTGTGGGGTTCGACCACCCTAATTGTTTTGCTTCAAACTTTCCTCATGCTCAGAGGAGAGAGTCAGAGTCAAAGCTGGCCCAGCAGACCCTCCCTGTCTAGCCCGCTGCCCCTTGCCCAGTCACTCCAGAGCTCCGGCTGTCTGCACTGGGTTAATTCAGAGATGCAGTGTTCAATGCTGGCTGGCTCAGCTCCTTCCTGGAGAATTAAGGTGAAAAGCATTGACCCAGGACACTTGCCTTGGTTGGGCCCTGCTTTTGGGGCATGAGCTAGTTTTCCTGTGTGCCCACCCTCTACACCTGGCACACCCCCACACCCTGCCTGCCCACCTGCTGCTGCCTGCTGCCTACCTGGCTGGGCCCTCTGCCACCCTCCCCTGCCTCCCCCCACCATGGGCGTCTCTCCTGCCTGCCTGCTGCAGGGGCCTGATCTGGGCTCCTGCCCGTCCCACCTGCATTTGCCCCCTCCTCCTTCCCAGAATCTCAGGCATGGCTTGCACTCCTCCCTCCCAGAGCCGCAGCCCCCGCCACACCCAGTGTGTTCCCTTAATTTGCCTCCGGGTGGAGCTGAAGGGCCAGATATAAAAAAATCCCAGCTATGGATCTGAAAAGAGAGTCCCTGGGGCCCAGACAGGGCTTCCTCTGAGGGGACTGGAGGGGGTCAGCTTAGTCCTGCCCGCCAGAGCACGCCCAGAGCTGGAGTCTGCCGCAGACTCACAGCAGCCCAGGGCCCAGGCTGTAATGTGCAGAAAGAAACTGCTGCTTGAACGAAGTCTCTTCATCACACACACACACACAGCACTCTCCCTCCCTCTCTTTCCTTGTCTTCTTCAGGCTTCTCGGTCCTTTCCCTCCCGCCTGGCGTCTTTTCCTGGTCCTTCCACTTTCTGCCCTCATGACTCTGCTTCATCTTTGTGGCTCACCGGACGGCCAGAGTCCCCGCTGTCCCCCTACCCACCACGAGCAGTGCCTGCCCCACTTGGGCCCTTGAAGCTCTCAAAGATCTTGAGTTCTGATTCAGACTAGCTGGGCCAGCTGAGGAGGCTTGGTCTGCAGTGGTGCAAACATGTCCAAGGAGCTGTCTTCTGCAGCACGTTCTTCTGGGTGGTGGAACTGTGTGGGAGCTTTGCCCTTCCTGCCAGCTCACCTGTGTGTTTGCAGGAGGCCACTGTGCCAATGGCAGTCAGGCTGGACAGGGACAGAGAAATTGCCCGCTGCTGAGCTGGCAGCAGGGGCACCTGCCCAGGCAGGGCGCACCGCTCCTCCTTAGCCACTGGCCACCAGGTCTAGAACCCTCAGAGGGATGAGGTCTGTGGACCAGGACTGGTGGCTCAGGGGTCCTTCAGGGACTTTGATCAGTGGAGACTCCTGGCATGGGAATGTTCAGAGATCACAGTGTTCCAGGCATCTTCCTGCAAATCCAAGAGTTTGCTTAAGAGGACCAGGCTGAATCCTGGCAGTCCAAGCAGCTGGCAGCATTTTCTTGTTCCTTCTCTTCTTTTCTCCTCCCTCTAGAGAAACAAGTGTCTATCCCATCGCTCATAGCACAGCCAAGAGGATAGACACAGTCATCCATGACTCAGTGAGAGTACCGTATCACGCTCAGAAAGCCCAGGTGGGAAGAGGCAGGCACCCTCTCTCTCTCTCCACCACCTCCATCTCTGGGCTCTGGACCCTGGGCCAGGCAGGCACCACCCCTGTGGTTTTCCACCAAAGGGCGACTTCATGCTGCAGCTCTGGGCACAGAGGTGGGCATGCTGCAGGGTGCTTCGGGGAGGAGACCGTCTAGGCCCTGACCGTGGCCCCCTTCCCGCCCTCAGATGCTGGCGACATGATCGAGATGCAGGGCTTTGGGCCCAGCCTGCCAGCCTGGCACCTTCAGTCCCTGTGCAGCCAGGGCTCCTCCTGCCTTTCCTGCTCCACCGGCAGCTCCCCCTATGCGCCCCCCGGCCACTGCAGCTGTGTACCTGACCGGTAAGTGGGCCTGTGTGCCCGAGTGCGTGTGTCGGCCTGGGCCCATGTCACTTACCTGACGCGGGGTGATCTTGAGTTGGACCCACCTGCATTCTAATTTCACTTTTGTTCCCCACGTCGCTCTGCCAAGTCACTGAGTCTCTCTGAGCTCCTGTGTTTCTGAGCCTCAGTGTCCTCATCTGTGAAATGCTGATGATACCCCCTGCTCCCTAAGGTGCCTGTGAGCACTGAATGAGGTATACAGTGCACGCGAGTGCCCAGAGCTGTGCCTGGCCCCGGGCGGGAGCTCGGTATCCGGGGCTCCTCTTCCCAGGGTGGAGCTGGATCCTGCCGTCAGGCTGACGTCTGAGGATGCTTCAGCAGGCGTCTGGGCATTCGCTGTGTTACCAGGGACAGTGTATGCATGGCATCTGTGAGAGGGCCATGTGCCTTAATGCTTTCCCTGACTTCATCCTAACCCTGTTACGCCTGTTGATCCTCAGATGGCTCTCTCCATTTGCACACGAGGACACCAAGATGTACTAACGCAAAGTCAGTTGGCCAAGATCCCTGGGGTGGCTGGGGACCAGGCTGGGCCCCCAGCAGCTCTCCCCAGAGTAGTTGGCACAGCCAGGGAGCCCTTGACATGTTCCCGGGCTGTAGATCCCGCTCCCTGCACCACCCAAGCCCCTCAGCTGCCCCCTGAGCCCGAAGATCCTCCCTTCTCACTCCTCCCACCAGAGGAGCAGCCCTGAGTCAGGCTGATCCCACAGGTTGCCCCTCAGGCTGCTGTGTGAGAGCATGAAGAGGCAGATCGTGTCCCGGGCCTTTTACGGCTGTGAGTGTGGGGTGAGGTGGGGCCGCCAGGGAAGGGGGCAAGGGCGGGGGCGGGCACCGGGCCGCAGAGTCACAGCCTCCTGGCTCCCCCTCCGCCCCCCGCAGGGCTGGCCTACTGCCGCCACCTGTCCACGGTGCGCACCCACCTGTCAGCACTGGTGCATCACAACATCATCCCGCCCGCCCGGCCCCCGGGGGCCTCGGGGGGCCTCACCAAGGACGTGTGGAGCAAGTATCAAAAGGACGAAAAGGTGCGGGCTCTGGGCTACCAGGCTTTGGGGAGGCTGCAGCGAGAGCCGACCACCGTGCTCTGCGAGTGGCTTTCACAGACCAAACGGGCGTTCGGGTGAAACGTGGTGCAGGCTCGGAGGGGAGAGGCCAGGACGGATGGCCTTGGAGTATGGGGGTCACGGTGGAGTCTCGGACAACCAGGCCTGTGGTCTCCACGGGAAAGAGATCAGACAGGGAGTCCTCTCTGCTTCTGCGTGACTCCACCACCCTGGGAACGCCTCTGCATCTCTCCAGGCTCCTTTCCTGCCCGGGAGGGGTTGAAGTAGATCTTCGTCCAGCTATGGCCTGGGGGGTGCGGTGCTGGGATGTGATGGTCCCAGAGCCATCCAAACCATCCCTGGCCCCGGCTCTCCAGGGCATGGGGTCGCCTGGCTGGCCCACACAGTCTTGCCTCCCTGGGTCCCTCAGAACTACAAGGAGCTGGAGCTTCTGCGGCAGGTCTACTACGGAGGCGTGGAGCATGAGATCCGCCAGGACGTCTGGCCATTCCTGCTCGGCCACTACAAGTTTGGCATGAGCAAGAAGGAGATGGAGCAGGTGAGGGGGAGGACGGGGGCACAGGCAGGGAGCCAGGCCAGGGGAACCCGGGGAGAGGGGCGCCTCAGAAACCTTGGTCTCTTCCCAGCCCGAAAGAGACAGGGCAGAGTGGCCCCGGCATCTTCGCCCCCGGGCCCGGCCCGAGTCTCCGGCTGTCCCGGGAGGACGGCCGCCGAAGGGGGCCCGGTGCGCCCCTCCCCCCAACGGTCACGCTGTGGTCTGAGCACAGGTGGACACAGTGGTGGCAGCGAGGTACCAGCGGGTGTTGGCGGAGTGGAAGGCCTGCGAGGTGGTGGTGAGGCAGCGGGAGCGGGAGGCTCACCCGGCCACACTCACCAAGTTCTCCTCGGGCAGCAGCATCGACAGCCACGTGCAGCGCCTCGTCCACCGAGACTCCACCATCAGCAATGATGTGAGCCCGACGGGACCTGGGGGCAGGGGCGGGGCCACCAGCACTGCAGGCTGACCTCTGGCGCTCGTGCTAGTGGGCAGCGGGGCCCTGGAGCACGCCTCCACATGTCCGTGTACTCTTTTCCTTCCACTGAAAGATGGGATGACGGTCCCCCTGCTGCCCACTCCTCTGGCTTGTTGCAGGAATGAATGACATAGCGTGCTGTGTTCTGTCCTAATAGTCTAGCAGAGGAAGGTGGATTTATGGGGAATTAGGGAGGCCCCCCTTCTCTGGGGCTTCCCTGGTGGCTCAGACAGTGAAGAATCTGTTTGCAATGCAGGAGATGCAGGTGTGATCCCTTGGGGAAGGAAATGGCAACCCACTCCAGTATTCTTGCCTGGAGAACTCCATGGACAGAGGAGCCTGGCAGGCTGCAGTCCATGGGGTTGCAAAGAGTCAGACACAACTTAGCGACTAATACTTCAACACTTTTCCCTCTTTGTAGAGAGACCTCAAGGCTAGGAGTGGGCCTCCCTGGGTTCCAGTCCTAAGTCCAATAGTGACAGGATGAGTGACTTCTCCCATCTCTAGGGCTTGGTGGCCCCTCTCAGCTCCTCTGATTGTAGAGGCTTCTCCTAGAGCTGAGACTGGGGTAGGTGTGCACTTGAAGCAAACCCATCTCATAGAGTTGGCCATGAGAAGCCAGTTCAGAGCCTGTGTGGTTCTTCCCACATCCCCTGACTTTTAGATGAACATCAAATCCCAATCTATGGCTGCTGGGCCCGACTAAAACTTAAAAGTTTCAGTTTTCAGGACATTAATTTATTAACTTTTTTTTAAGACTGCCTCTTTAGATAATGTATATTCTTGTTCCTTAACTCCTATTAACCAAAAACTCAAGTTGGAGCAAGACTGAAATATAACTGCCAAGGCATCCTCTCCTTTCCACGGTCTTTGTCTGAATCCCATGTTTGTGAACAGATTCTCTGTCTGCTTTGGGTTTTGTTAAACCCCGAGTCTGAACCAGGGCCCCAGCTGCTTAGCTTGTGCACACAAGCAGCCTTTCTCGCAGGCACTAACCCAGCAGCACTTCGCTAAAACTCCTTTTAGCATCCCTTCCCTCCATAGTCCAAATAGAAAAACGAGACAAAACCGTCCACATATGTCTCTTCTCTTCCTTGGGACTTGTCTGTGGGAGTGTGTGGACCATTCCCAATCAGTAGAACATGTTTTTTTCCTTCTTCCTTCTCCTCAGCTTATCCTCAGCTAATCTAACTGATGAAGTACTTGCTAGAGAGGTTTCTTGCCTCATCCTACACTGCTTCCCTGGTGGTGCAGAGGTTAAAGCATCTGCCCGCAATGCGGGAGACCTGGGTTCGATCCCTGGGTTGGGAAGATCCCCTGGAGAAGGCAATGGCAACCCACTCCAGCATTCTTGCCTGGAAAATCCCATGGACAGAGGAGCCTGGTGGGCTACAGTCCATGGGGTAGCAAAGAGTCCAACATGACTGAGCGAATTCCCTTTCACTTTCTACTACTGCACGCTCAGTCCTGAAAACAAAGAAAANCAGGGCTGGCCTACTGCCGCCACCTGTCCACGGTGCGCACCCACCTGTCAGCACTGGTGCATCACAACATCATCCCGCCCGCCCGGCCCCCGGGGGCCTCGGGGGGCCTCACCAAGGACGTGTGGAGCAAGTATCAAAAGGACGAAAAGGTGCGGGCTCTGGGCTACCAGGCTTTGGGGAGGCTGCAGCGAGAGCCGACCACCGTGCTCTGCGAGTGGCTTTCACAGACCAAACGGGCGTTCGGGTGAAACGTGGTGCAGGCTCGGAGGGGACAGGCCAGGACGGATGGCCTTGGAGTATGGGGGTCACGGTGGAGTCTCGGACAACCAGGCCTGTGGTCTCCACGGGAAAGAGATCAGACAGGGAGTCCTCTCTGCTTCTGCGTGACTCCACCACCCTGGGAACGCCTCTGCATCTCTCCAGGCTCCTTTCCTGCCCGGGAGGGGTTGAAGTAGATCTTCGTCCAGCTATGGCCTGGGGGGTGCGGTGCTGGGATGTGATGGTCCCAGAGCCATCCAAACCATCCCTGGCCCCGGCTCTCCAGGGCATGGGGTCGCCTGGCTGGCCCACACAGTCTTGCCTCCCTGGGTCCCTCAGAACTACAAGGAGCTGGAGCTTCTGCGGCAGGTCTACTACGGAGGCGTGGAGCATGAGATCCGCCAGGACGTCTGGCCATTCCTGCTCGGCCACTACAAGTTTGGCATGAGCAAGAAGGAGATGGAGCAGGTGAGGGGGAGGACGGGGGCACAGGCAGGGAGCCAGGCCAGGGGAACCCGGGGAGAGGGGCGCCTCAGAAACCTTGGTCTCTTCCCAGCCCGAAAGAGACAGGGCAGAGTGGCCCCGGCATCTTCACCCCCGGGCCTGGCCCGAGTCTCCGGCTGTCCCGGGAGGACGGCCGCCGAAGGGGGCCCGGTGCGCCCCTCCCCCCAACGGTCACGCTGTGGTCTGAGCACAGGTGGACACAGTGGTGGCAGCGAGGTACCAGCGGGTGTTGGCGGAGTGGAAGGCCTGCGAGGTGGTGGTGAGGCAGCGGGAGCGGGAGGCTCACCCGGCCACACTCACCAAGTTCTCCTCGGGCAGCAGCATCGACAGCCACGTGCAGCGCCTCGTCCACCGAGACTCCACCATCAGCAATGATGTGAGCCCGACGGGACCTGGGGGCAGGGGCGGGGCCACCAGCACTGCAGGCTGACCTCTGGCGCTCGTGCTAGTGGGCAGCGGGGCCCTGGAGCACGCCTCCACATGTCCGTGTACTCTTTTCCTTCCACTGAAAGATGGGATGACGGTCCCCCTGCTGCCCACTCCTCTGGCTTGTTGCAGGAATGAATGACATAGCGTGCTGTGTTCTGTCCTAATAGTCTAGCAGAGGAAGGTGGATTTATGGGGAATTAGGGAGGCCCCCCTTCTCTGGGGCTTCCCTGGTGGCTCAGACAGTGAAGAATCTGTTTGCAATGCAGGAGATGCAGGTGTGATCCCTTGGGGAAGGAAATGGCAACCCACTCCAGTATTCTTGCCTGGAGAACTCCATGGACAGAGGAGCCTGGCAGGCTGCAGTCCATGGGGTTGCAAAGAGTCAGACACAACTTAGCGACTAATACTTCAACACTTTTCCCTCTTTGTAGAGAGACCTCAAGGCTAGGAGTGGGCCTCCCTGGGTTCCAGTCCTAAGTCCAATAGTGACAGGATGAGTGACTTCTCCCATCTCTAGGGCTTGGTGGCCCCTCTCAGCTCCTCTGATTGTAGAGGCTTCTCCTAGAGCTGAGACTGGGGTAGGTGTGCACTTGAAGCAGACCCATCTCATAGAGTTGGCCATGAGAAGCCAGTTCAGAGCCTGTGTGGTTCTTCCCACATCCCCTGACTTTTAGATGAACATCAAATCCCAATCTATGGCTGCTGGGCCCGACTAAAACTTAAAAGTTTCAGTTTTCAGGACATTAATTTATTAACTTTTTTTTAAGACTGCCTCTTTAGATAATGTATATTCTTGTTCCTTAACTCCTATTAACCAAAAACTCAAGTTGGAGCAAGACTGAAATATAACTGCCAAGGCATCCTCTCCTTTCCACGGTCTTTGTCTGAATCCCATGTTTGTGAACAGATTCTCTGTCTGCTTTGGGTTTTGTTAAACCCCGAGTCTGAACCAGGGCCCCAGCTGCTTAGCTTGTGCACACAAGCAGCCTTTCTCGCAGGCACTAACCCAGCAGCACTTCGCTAAAACTCCTTTTAGCATCCCTTCCCTCCATAGTCCAAATAGAAAAACGAGACAAAACCGTCCACATATGTCTCTTCTCTTCCTTGGGACTTGTCTGTGGGAGTGTGTGGACCATTCCCAATCAGTAGAACATGTTTTTTTCCTTCTTCCTTCTCCTCAGCTTATCCTCAGCTAATCTAACTGATGAAGTACTTGCTAGAGAGGTTTCTTGCCTCATCCTACACTGCTTCCCTGGTGGTGCAGAGGTTAAAGCATCTGCCCGCAATGCGGGAGACCTGGGTTCGATCCCTGGGTTGGGAAGATCCCCTGGAGAAGGCAATGGCAACCCACTCCAGCATTCTTGCCTGGAAAATCCCATGGACAGAGGAGCCTGGTGGGCTACAGTCCATGGGGTAGCAAAGAGTCCAACATGACTGAGCGAATTCCCTTTCACTTTCTACTACTGCACGCTCAGTCCTGAAAACAAAGAAAAACTTGTTTTTCCTCACACCTCCAGTCTGCCAGGTCCCTGGGCTGCCCCAGAGGCCATACCACGACACTGTGGAAGCTGTCCAGCCCGAGGCAGCCCACGACGTCTGTGTTTGTAGAGGGTCACTTACACTGGCCATCGAGTGTCCAGACCTCCATCCCTCTTCTTCCCTTCACACTTTTTCTCACCAACGTGAGGCCAGATGGGGCTGGAGACGGCATTTTCATGTTTTCCCGGAGCCTGGTCGGCTGGGTCAGGGGTTTGGGGGGTTGCTTGGCACACCCCTGGGAAGAGTGCTGGGGAGCCATAGAATGGGAGTGGGGATGTGAGGAGAATTCTGTGTCCCTCTTGCTTCTGACCCTGGAAGAGAGGCTGAGCTGAGGGCGGTGCTGGAGGGCAGGAGTGAGCCCTGCTGTCTTCATGCCCCCTTCTCCAACAGGTGTTCATCTCTGTGGATGACCTGGAGCCTCCAAGGCCCCCGGGCCCTGAAGACCCCAGACCAGAGGCTGAGCTGGGGATGGAGGCTGGGCCCACGGGCACAGGCATGGTGGAGCAGCAGTCAGTGGAGTTCGACTCTCCAGACTCGGGCCTGCCTTCCTCCCGCAACTACTCCGTGACCTCGGGCATCCAGTCGAGCATAGACGAGGGCCAGATGGGCTTTGAGGAGGAGGATGGTGCTGGGGAGGAAGGCTCCGCCAGGATGGTTCCCAAAGCCCAGGTCTCCGAGCCCCAAGAACTCAGCCAGGAGAAGGCCTTCCGGGCCGGCGAGCTGGAGGCTGGGGAGGAGCTCGCGGCTGTGTGCGCTGCTGCCTACACTGTATGTGCTCATTCCCTAGGCACTGGGGACCCCGGGGCGGACGGTGGGGTGGCCTGGACTGTCCTGGAAGTGGGCACCGAGCCTCAGCGGGCCCACAGGACTCAGTGCTCCGAGGCCCTTGGCTCCCTGCCTTCTCTGTGTTCCTTTATTCGGGCATCAGCTCTGGCCCCTGACTCACCCCTGAGGGCCCTCCACTCTTCCAGATAGAATTACTGGACACCGTGGCCTTAAACCTGCATCGCATAGACAAGGATGTGCAGCGATGTGACCGCAACTACTGGTATTTCACACCCCCCAACCTCGAGCGGCTCCGAGACGTCATGTGCAGGTGCCACTGGGGGCCGGGCTGGGCGGGAGGTGGGGACCCTGCTCCGTGCAACATTAGGTCCGGCAGCGCCCTGCTCCCCTACCCTGTCCCCGTGTCATGACCGGCTCCCCATGTCTGTGTGTCCCCCTTCCTGTCATTCTTGAGGACTTTCAGATCTCAGCTTTAGCCATGCTCCCTCCAGGAAGCACATTGCGGGTGGTGATGGCTTGTCCATTTCTACCCGAGCGCCTTGAGAACAGTGGCTATGGATGGTTCAGTATAGCACTCCAATGCTTCAGGGTGGAGGAAAGGCTGACCTCTGGGTAGCAGACTGGTCTAGGGGTCGTCTCCCCAGGAGTCCCTGTGGGGAGGGGAGGATAGTGCATAGCCACAGAGACTCCACGGTGTTTCAGCTACGTGTGGGAGCATCTGGACGTGGGCTACGTGCAGGGCATGTGCGACCTGCTGGCACCTCTCCTGGTCGTCCTGGACAATGGTGAGGAGGGGCTAGTGGGATTGGGCCTGGGCAGATCCAAGCTGGGGAAAGGAACGGGATGGCGTGGTCTGCATGGATGGTGGGGGGACGTGAGCCAGCTCTGCCCCCCTCCCTGCCAGCCTCACGCCCACCTCCCCCACAGACCAGCTGGCCTACAGCTGTTTCAGCCACCTCATGAAGAGGATGAGCCAGAACTTCCCCAATGGGGGTGCCATGGACACCCACTTTGCTAACATGCGCTCCCTTATCCAGGTGAGGTCTGCAGCGAGCGGGGGCGAGTGATGGGGTAGTGCTGGGCTTGTTTGTTACCCACGGGAGGCTGGGGAGCGCTCCCAAAATGTGTTTTATGTATAAGCTTAGTTTCTTTCATTAAAAAATAAAAACCAGGAGAAGGAAATGGCAACCCACTCCAGTATTCTTGCCTGGAAAAGTCCATGGACAGAGGAGCCTGGAGGGCTGCAGTCCATGGGGTTACATGACTGAGCACACCATGCATGAGGGTGGAGGGAGATGGGTTGTAGCAATAAACTGGTAGAACTAAAAAATAAGTAAAAATAAAAACCCCAACCCCATCATTTTTAACCTTACCAGTTGAAGAGGAATGTTGGCGTATGAATGCTTATGCTTGTGAACGTTCTGGCGAGTAGTGTGGTCAATGATGAAATCACCCAGAAAATGGCATCATTCCAGAGAGGACATCCCAGAGAGATGGGTGGGGCCACAGGGTGCAGCCCTGCCCTGGGAGGGAGACAGGAGGGGCAGATGCAGCTGCCTGGGGGGCACCCGAGGTCCCTGGGGGTCGGGGGGGCGGACAGGGCGCTGGGGAAAGCGCCCACACCCATTCAGTCCAGCGCCCTTTCTCCATTTAAACCAGATCCTGGACTCAGAGCTGTTTGAACTCATGCATCAGAATGGAGACTACACCCACTTCTACTTCTGTTACCGCTGGTTCCTGCTGGATTTTAAGAGAGGTAAGAGACGGGCTGGAGGGCGGGCCTGGGCTCGGGGCAGTGGGACATCCCCAGAGTCACTGGTTCTCAACCCACACCGCAGTGTAGAACCCCTCCAAGGAGAGCTGGGCCTCAACTAGCCCCGGACTTAACTAGGTGTGGTGACTTTAAAAGCCATTAGGTCAATCCACAGTGCAACTGGGGTTGAAAAATCACCCAAAGGCAATGGTTTTCAGAACTGTTTTCAAACCAAGTCTTCCTGAGTACCGAGGTCTATAGAAGTAGAGCTACTCTGTCGTGACGTGGCCTCCGCAGAAGGCCGGGGTACAGGAACTACACGGAGGAGGGCGGGGCTTACCCAGCTCCAGTGGCGCGATTGGGTAGCGCACGGTATTATAAGAGGAAGGGCGGGGTCTTGCCTGGGAGTCGCCCTCTTCACCGGTTCCCACGGTGGACCGATCCCGGGACCAGGGCCCTGGAGCTCTGTCTTGGCACGAGGTGACCTGTGGCGGCCAGGCCATCTCTGCCTCCTCGCCATCCCCGGCCCCTCGCCACCCCCAGAGCTGCCGTACGAGGATGTGTTCGCGGTGTGGGAGGTGATCTGGGCAGCCCGGCACATCTCCTCGGAGCACTTTGTCCTGTTCATTGCCCTGGCCCTGGTGGAGGCCTACCGAGAGATCATCCGCGACAACAACATGGACTTCACCGACATCATCAAGTTCTTCAACGGTAGGAGCCACTCCGCGCTGCCGGCTGCCCCAGCAGGGCTGTTAAGTGGCGCTTCCACTCCTGGCCTGGGCAGGGTAAGGGGTGTTGTAGGAATACTGGCCTGGCCCATAAGAGAATGTCAGGAGTCCAGATGGAAATACAGCCGGGTGGGCGGACCCCGGGCTCCTCCCAGACTGTAGACCCCACCCCGCTTCAGCTATCCATGTCTCCCCCAGAGCGGGCCGAGCATCACGACGCCCAGGAGATCCTGCGGATTGCCCGGGACCTAGTCCACAAGGTGCAGACGCTCATAGAGAACAAGTGAGGCCGCGGCCAGGAGGCAGCTGCCCGCCAGAGCCTGGGCTCCCTGCCAGGGGCCCCACACAGCGAGGTGCAGGGACGGTGCAGCCACGACTGCCCCAGCCCCCAGCCCCCAGCCCCCGCGCCTGCCCCACTGTGTTCTAACAAAGTGCTTGTGAGCCTGGGATCCGACTCCGGGCAGTGCCGGACCCACAGGGCGATGCAGGGGCCAGAAGGCCCTGAGGTCAGGGCTGGGAAGGGAGGCGTCAGCCTCAGGGACTGACTGCCTTGGGGGACACCTGCTCTACTCCCCTCCCAAATACCTGGGGACAGCCCCACTGCCACTGGTGTACTGAGCCTGGACAGCTCCCCGTGGCCTCGCTGGGGCCCTGTAGAGTTAGGAGGGCTGTGGTTGCCTGCGCCCCAGCTGGGTGGGTTGAGGGGACCCTGGGCTGTATCTCTTCTGAGTGTCCCTCTGCAGGCCCAGTGCCTATGCACACACCAGCCCCAACGGGGGCAGGCAGAACAGCTGCCAGTTTGGGTGTGTGTCCTGGATGCTGGAGTGTCCTGGGCTGCATCCCAGGCCCTCTCCCAAGACTGCGGGACAGCCCAACAACATGGGCCCTGGTGGGAACAACCCACCTTAGCAGCACTGCCACTGCCTCTGGCCACCCGAGGTGACCCCGCGCACCTTCCCCCCCCACCTCTGTTAGCCTGTACAGTGCACCCATGTGTATCTGTACGGTGTCACTCAGCACCCTGCTCCTGCTTCGTGCATTAGATGCATTCCTGAAAACTGTGTGTGAGTGATGCTTTTGCCAGCAGAACGACCTGGAATGTGGCAGAAGCACCTGCACAGGAACCCCAGGGTGATTCTTTTAAGGAGGCGGTCCTTTCACGGCCTCCTCTCAGGAATAGGCTCTGGAGCCCCAGGCAGCCCACCATCTGTCCCTGGCATCTGCTGAGTCCCTGAGGCGGAGGGGAGGGTGCTTGGATCTCCCCAGCCTGTTCTTGGCGAGAAGCAAGGCTCCCTCTTCCTTCCACATGCTTCTCAGGATGCCGAGGATGCTAGAGACCCAGGAACCCCCTTGGAGGAGCCTCACTCACAGAGGTGCTGGGGGGCCCCAGCTCCTGACCCCAGGCAGGCCTAGTCATACCGCTTGCTTCGTCATCCCCAGCACCCCCCTCGTCAGTACACGCAGGATGGTCCTTGTTCTGGGGCCAGGAGGCTGCTCTGCCACAGGGGCTGGGCCTGCCCAGTGATCACTGAGGTCTGGAGACCTCCTGTGTTTGAGAAACATGAGAAAGAGCCCAGCAACCCCTCTGCATCCCACACAGTCACCCCAGCCCCGGGCACCGCACAGCCTATTTAGGGGCAGCCTGCCCCATTGCCCATCCGTCGTCCGTGAGTCCTTGGCCTCCACCAAGCATGGTGGCCATTGTGTGCCTGCCTTAGTGACTCTGGTTTTGTGAGGAGCAGAGTGTGTATGTTTTTTGGCTCAGAAACTATACCCTTCAGTGTAACAGACCAATAAACACAGCATTTGGCAATGCTTGAGACTCTGGTGGCTATTTGTGGGCTGGCACTGGACAGTGAGTGACTGTGTGTGCTGTAAGCTCCACGACCAAACGGTAAAGAGGACCTGCTCCACAAGGCCAGGATGGTGAAAAAAAAAAAAAGAACCAAGATTTCCAGAAGTGAGGGACCCTGCTGGTGGAATGGTTGAAGGTGAGAGCCAGACTCAAGTACCTAGAGAGAACCCTTGGGGGAACCCTCACCCCAGAGCCAGCAGTCCTGACCAATGGACTCTCCAGCCTCTGCATGCATGTGGGTCCCTGCCTGCCTTCCTGACTGGCTACAAATGAGCTGGAGCTCAACTGGGAATCTATAAGACCTCCAGCCCCTCTAGCCAGTGGGAAAGGACCCTGCCCCTCTGGCCTTGGCTCCTCCTGCCCACCGAGCACTGTCTTCCAGATGCCCACTTCACGTGGGAGTGGGGAGGAGGCAGTGGCAGGAGAGGCCAAACGCAGTGACGGATGGAAAGAGCTGGGCTAAACAGCAGGTTCCTGTCTGTCTGCCTCCACCTCAGGGGCCAGCCCACCACCCATAGTTCCAGATAGCGGGCTGCAGTCACCAGCATGTCGTCTGGTGTAGAGGACACTAGCTTTCTGGGGATTAGGGCCCGCTGTCAAATCACTCAGCGTTGTCCAGGTAAAGAAACGAGCTGACACCAGTAACTCTGAGACCAGGGCCTTATAAATGAGCCCCTCAAGGGGACCACTCCCCACCGCCAAGCTGACTGTGTAGCCTGGAGTGACCAGAATCCCCCCTGCCATAACATCTATTCAGGTAAACACTTGCCAGCGTGGGTAGAGCGGGAATGTATGTGCCATACTCAGTCGCGTCTGACTCTTTGTGACCCCCATGGACTGCAGCCTGCCAGGCTCCTTTATCCACAGTGATTCTCCAAGCAAGAATACTGGAGTGGGTTGCCATGCCCTCCTCCAGGGGATCTTCCCAACCTAGGGATTGAACCCAGGTCTCCCGCATTACAGGCTGATTCTTTACCGGCTGAGCACGTGAGAACACTGGAGTTGGTAGCCTATCCCTTCTCCAGCGGATCTTCCCTGACCCAGGAATTAAACTNGAGTGGGTTGCCATGCCCTCCTCCAGGGGATCTTCCCAACCTAGGGATTGAACCCAGGTCTCCCGCATTACAGGCTGATTCTTTACCGGCTGAGCACGTGAGAACACTGGAGTTGGTAGCCTATCCCTTCTCCAGCGGATCTTCCCTGACCCAGGAATTAAACTGGGGTCTCCTGCATTGCAGGCAGATTCTTTACCAGTTGAGCCACCAGCAAAGCCCATAAAGGGAATATATCTCAACATAATAAAAGCTATTTTTGACTAAGCCATAGCAAATATAATACTCAATGGTGAAAAGCTAAAAGTTTTCCCACTAAAATCTGGAAAAAGTATGCCCACTCTCACCTGTTCTATTCAACAGAGTATTGGAAGTCCTGGCCATAGCAATCAGGAGAAATTTAAAACATATCCACATTGGAAAGGAAGAAGTAAAACTGTCATTATATGCAGATAACATCGTAACTATATAAAGAGAATCCTAAAGACTCCACACAAAAATTCCTGATACATTCAGCAAGGTTAGCAAAGCACAAGATTAACATACAGAAAGCTGTTGCATTTCTTTACACTAACAATGAAATACCAGGAAAAAAAATCCTTTTAAAATTGCATCCAAAAAAAAAACTTAGGAATAAATCTTACCAAAGAGGTGGAAGACTTATATGCTGAGAACTACAAAACACTGATAAAGGAAACTGAAGACGGGTCAAAGAAATGGAAAGATACCCCACGTTCTTGGATTGGAAGAATTAATATTGTTAAAATGGCCATACTAGCCAAAGCAATCTATAGGTTTAATGGGACTCGCTATCAAGTGTCCCAGGACATTTTTCACAGAACTAGGATAAATAATCCTAAAATTTATATGGATCCATAACCCAGAATTGCCATAGCAATTCCAGCATTGCCAAAGCAATGAGAAAAAAAGAACAGAGCTGGAGGCATTGCCCTCCCAGATTTCAGACTACAAAGCTATAATAAATCAAAATAGCCTGGTATTGGCACAAAAACAGATATGTAGATCAATGGAACAGAACAGAAACCCAGAAATAAACCCACACACCTACAGTCAATTAATCTTCAATAAAGGAAGCAGGAGAATGGAGAAAACCACTTGTTTCTTCAGCAAGTGGTTTTGGGAAAGCAAGACAGCACATGTGAATCAAAGAAGTTAGAACACTGCCTTACACTTTACACAAAAATAAACTCCAGATGGCTTAAAGACTTAAATATAAGACATGGCACCATAAAACTCCTATAAGAGACCATAAGCAAAATATTCTCTGACACAAATCATACCAATGTTTTCTTAGGTCAGTCTCCCAAGGCAATAGAAATAAAAGCAAAATCAACAAATAGGACTTAATCAAACTTATAAGCTTTTATACAGCAAACTATAAAAAATTGAAAATATCTGCAAATGATACAACAGCTCACACAAGTAAAAAAAAAAAAAGCCATCCCAATTGAAAAAGGGGCAAAAGACCTAAATAGACATTTCTCCAACGACACATACAGATGGCCAATAGGCACATGAAAAGAAACTTAACATCATTAATTATCAAAGCTAATCAAAACTGCAATGAGACCTCACATTGGGCAGAATGGTCGTCATTAAAAAGTCTACAAATAGGACTTCCCTGCTGGTCCAGTAGTTAAGAATCCACTTGCCAATTCAGGGGACATGGGGTCAATTCCTGGCCTGGGAAGATCCCAAATCCTGAGGAGCAACTAAGCCCCCGAGTACCAACTACAGAACACTGCAATGTAGAGTAGCCCTTGCTCTCTGCAACTAGACAAAGCTTGCACGTAGCAGTGCAGCACAGCCAAACAAATAATAATAATAAAAAAAAGTCTACAAATAATATGTTGGAGAGGGTATGGAGAAAGGGGAACCCTCCTACACTGTTGGTGGGAATG
Organism: Neotragus moschatus; assembly: GCA_006410615.1. NCBI lineage: Eukaryota > Metazoa > Chordata > Mammalia > Artiodactyla > Bovidae > Neotragus > Neotragus moschatus. The sequence continues at coordinate 3,519,350 of SJYA01002500.1, forward strand.
GAACCATAATTTTACATAGTGCTGCCACTATGTAAAACAGTATCCAGATTCCTCAAAAAACTAAAAGTGGAGATGCCATATGATCCAGCAATCTCACTTNAAGTCTACAAATAATATGTTGGAGAGGGTATGGAGAAAGGGGAACCCTCCTACACTGTTGGTGGGAATGGAACCATAATTTTACATAGTGCTGCCACTATGTAAAACAGTATCCAGATTCCTCAAAAAACTAAAAGTGGAGATGCCATATGATCCAGCAATCTCACTTCTGGGCACATATCCAGGAAAACCTCTAACTGAAAAGATACAGGCATCCCTATGTTCCCAGCAGCGCTATTCACAATAGCCAAGACACGGAAGCAACCTAAAGGCCCATCGACAGATGAGTGGATAAAGATGTGGTGCAGATACACGATGGAATGCTACTCAGCCATAGAAAATAATGCCGTTTGCAGCAGCATGGATTTACCCAGAGACTGTCATACTAATTGAAGTCAGAGAAAGATGAATAACATAGGCTACCACTTATACACAGAGCTTAAAACATTATACAAAGGAACTTATGTGCAAAACCAAGACAGACTCACAGACACCAAACTAAGTTACCAAAGGGGAAAGGGCATGGGGGATAGACAAACTAGTTTGGGATTAGATACAAATTCTCTCTATATATAGAGAACTACAGTCAATATCCTGTAATAAATCATAATGCAAAAGAATATGAAAAGTGTGTGTGTATATATATATGAATTGCTTTTCTGTGTACCAGAAACACAGCATTGTAGATAACTCCTCTAAAAATAAAGAAAAAAATTCCCTCTGCTGTTGACACCATCTGAAAGCTCACCAAAGACCCCTGAGAGCTATCCTGAAAGTGGTTAATTCCTTCACACACTCCCACCCCTTCTCTGCTCCACCCAGAAGTGCTGGCAGTCCCAAACCCCTGGCTGGGCTTTTAGGACCAGAGGGAACCCCACAGCCAAAATGATGGGTCAGCTGAGGGCTGGGTGTGGGGAGGGGGGAGCAGGAAGCGCGAGCAGGATACTTGAGCCCTGAGGACACTGGTCATCACTGCCAGGGGCAAAGTCTTCATCTCTGACCGGAGTGCTGGGCATAGCATCTGACACTGAGGTGTGTTGCTGCTGCTGCTGCTGCTGCTAAGTCGCTTCAGTCGTGTCCGACTCTGTGCGACCCCATAGACAGAAGCCCACCAGGCTCCCCCGTCCCTGGGATTCTGCAGGCAAGAACACTGGAGTGGGTTGCCGTTTCCCTCCCCAGTGCATATAAGTGACTGAACACTTCCTGAAGCTACCAGCAGAGGGAACCAACGTTTCACAAATGAAATGAGCCAGCAGGCTTGTTAAGCAGTGGGGAGGGACACTGGGCCTGGCCTTTCCTGAGATTAGGTCTTCAGAGAAGGGGATCTCAAGTGATTGATGGCCACCAGGCCCTTCCCCAAGATAATACCCCCACACACCTCAGACAGACCTACCCCAGGAAGAGAAGTGGAGTCAGTTTCCTGGGCTGTGGTTTTAGGGAGAGCAGACATGGCTGGCCTATGGCTTGACCCAGCTGACTGCTCCCTGACCTTACTCTCCCTTATCTTCCCACCTGCCGGCTGGCCAAATGGCTGACTTCTACACCGAGGAGAAAAGATGTTATAGGGTCAAAGGTCTTCAAGGCCCAGCTTAGAACATGGCTCTTTGACCCCTGACCTACTTCCTCTTCTTGTTCCTTACCCTGTAAGGACAGCCTTATAGATCGCACACACAATGCCTCCCCCAAGACCTGTTCTAACTACAACCCAAAGAGTGCAGCCCCCTCTCAGGAAGCCATCAGGCCCTCCTGTGCACAGACCCTCCAACTTTTGTGCTGGAACTTCTGGAGCTTGGGATTCCCCAGCTCCAGGACAGGGACAGGCCCACGGGCACGGTGGCACGTGTTTGGGGACAGCTCTGCACCAACTGACATCAGACTGCCGCTCCAGACAGGCCCTGGCTGGTCATATGACCTTAACAAGTCACTCAGCCACCCTCAAACCTGTTTCCTTATCTGCTAGCTGTTGGTCTGTTTACTTCACCGAGCTGTTAAAGAGATGAAACAAGATAGTGTTTGTGAAAAACGGTTTGAGGAAGTATAAAGTACTGCACAAGTATGAGGAAGATCAGCGCTGCAGTTCTCAGAGCCTGTTGGAAATGGAGCCCAAGGGATCAGAACTCGAAGGGCCCTTGTCTTTGCAAAATCCACCAGCCTGGAATCTACCAGACCCCAACCCCTCAACGGGAAAAAGATACCGCCGCTTCTTGCTGGGTGGGGCTCTTTCCCTCAAGGTCTCTGCCTCCTTTTGCAACAGAACGACCCAGATGCTGCAGGTGGCAGCTCCGTCTCGGGTTTCAGTGCAGGTTTATTTCAATTTTATATTTTATTCCAGGCAAGTGCTTATTACATGGATAGTATTCATGTCTCAATACCTAATGTCTTGGAGCATGAACAGCCACTAGAATACAGTTCCATAGTAAAAATACAATATGTACAAAATTAGGGTTTTTGTAGTTTTTTTTTTTTTTTTCCCCACACAGCAGATGTATCCAAACACATAAAAATCTCTACAGTCTGGGGTCGCTACAATTTATATTTCAGGGAACGGAGACACAGTGACCGAGTCCTCACTGTAAACAAGGGCCACCTCTTTGTGGGGGTGGGGGGGTGGGGGTGGGACTCTGGGATGGGGAGAAGAAGCTGATCCTGGAGAGGGCAGGGGTTATGGTGACCCCTTAATTCCCCTCCAGGAATTCCCTGCCCTTCTTTGGCCCCCCCTAGGAACCAACCTCCCGCTCTCCCCGAGGTAAAGACTCCCAGCCAGTGAGCCACTCTGAACATCAAAAAGTAAAACACGCATGAGAGGTAAGATGTGTGTGTGTGTGTGTTGTGTGTGCGCGTGCACACACGCGCATCCCCCAGGCTGGGCAGGCTAGGGAGGGGAGGGGCAGGCGGTCCCATGGGGTGAGGACAGATGTGGTCCCCACAGCGCTCAGAGGGGAGAGGCCCAAGGAAGGGCTGGGTGGCGGCTGCCCTCTCGGGCACACAGCATCACAGCGTTCACAAACAACAACAAAAACAACAGCAACAACACCCATCGTCACCAATCTGGACATAGTCATTCGGCACTAGATTCCGAGGCCCCCACTGCAGCAGTGGGGAGCAGGGAGGGACAGGGGCGGCGGGCGGATGAGGTATCTGTGCAGGCCCGAGGGGCAACTGGCTAACAGAACAGTTTCAAGGTGAGCAGGCCTGAGAGGAGGGCGGCTCGCCANTCGTCACCAATCTGGACATAGTCATTCGGCACTAGATTCCGAGGCCCCCACTGCAGCAGTGGGGAGCAGGGAGGGACAGGGGCGGCGGGCGGATGAGGTATCTGTGCAGGCCCGAGGGGCAACTGGCTAACAGAACAGTTTCAAGGTGAGCAGGCCTGAGAGGAGGGCGGCTCGCCAGTGCTTCTGTTCCTGGGGGCCAGGCCTGCCCTTCTCTCTCTGCTCTTTCCATGTCTTCACACCAGGAAGAGTAAAATCAGCCCCCCCCCAAACAGGGTGATAGTGGCAGCAGCTGCAGGTGCAGAAAGGCAGCAAGCTTGTGAAGTGGGAGCTGCATTCGGGTGGGGGGGACAGCGTTGCCTCCTAGAAACCTCTGAAGTATCTGTAAGTCTCCCCACCCTGGGAGACAAGAAACAGTCTCCAGGGAGGTTTTCAGGACCAGAAACTGAAAGGGAGTTCCGAGGTGGCTCAATCTACCTAAGACCTTTGTCAGCCTCTTCTGTGAACCATGGGACCACCCTCCCCCTGACCCTGCCCCAGCCTGACATTGCAAACTTCACACCCAGGATCACTGGCTCCCCCACCTCCACACTCTGAAAGGCCACTGGTAAGTGTGTCCAGGTGGGGAGCCGAGTGTGCACGTGTGTAACTGAGTGTGTCTGACAAAGGCCACTTGTAATAAATACCCACATAAAAAGAGCAGCCAAAGCAGTCTGCTGAGGCAAAGGCATGGAGAGCAGTGGCCCTCGCACACAGGCCCCCTCACTTCTCCCCACCCCAAGCTCAGCCCTGCCTGCGGCCCTCGAAGGAAGGCGGTGGCACACAGCAGCGCCCCCTGGGGGAGGGGACATGCAGAACAGCCCACTGGAGACAGCAGGGGTTCAAAGCAAAGAAAGATGAACCCAGGGATGGCGAAGCTGGGGCAGAAGCAACAGTCCTCCATGGCCTGGCCATGCTGGCTCCCCGCAGGTCCCCAGGGCCAAGCCCCTGGACTGTAACCTCCTGATCACCTCACTCACAGGGTGCCAGGGTCCTGGAACCCAGACCAGATGGTCCTGTCTCCCAGGCAGCAGGAGGCGTCCAGGCACACTCATCCCTCCAGGAAGTGCAGAGCACGGAGCAGAGGCCAGGCCTCCTCTCTATCTTCTGGAAGCCAAAGTCAAGTCCAGGGATGGGGACAGGGTCCAGTGCACCCTCCTCTCAGGCCAGACCCGGCTAGAGGTCAGCAGGGTGGCTGGGGGAGAGTGTCAAGCCCCTCCTCCTCCCTCGCCCCTCCTAAGCCCTCAATCTGCCCTCCTGAAGTCAGGAGCCCAGTGGTATGGCGGTTGCGGGGGCTTGGAAGCTTGGCAAGGGATTTTGGGTTTGGTTTACTATTGGTAGAGAACTGTCTTAACTAGCTTGTTATGATCAATCACAATGACTGCAACCAACCTCGAGAGCCCCAGGCTGGGGGACCCAACTGTCTGGAGGGACGCCACACAAGCCACCTCCTAGGACTTGTCCCCTGTACTCAGAGCATGCCCCCCTCCCCAGTCCCCCTGGACATCAGGGCCAAGTTGCTTGAGTCCTGCTTCCCCATGTCCCCCTCCAGAACCCTGGAAGGAGAAGGCTGAGGCCCAGGAGGGGAGGGCCCAGGTGCCCAGCCGTCTCACCAGACAGAGCGATAGCAGCAGCAGCAGCACAGGAAGGTGGGCAGGGTGGGGGAAGTGGAAGAACACGACGTCCACATCGCACTGGTGTCAGGGGATGGGTGGGGGACGGGAACGGCCCCACGGGCACCAGGCCGGACAGGTGGCACGTGGGCCAGAGTGTCTCTCGTCACTCTGTCAAGTCCTAGTGCAGCGGGGTGACCCCCTGCCCTGTGCCCAGCTCCCTGGGCCCCTCCCTCCCCTGGCTCAGCGTCTTTTCACCCCCTTCCCCTAGGAGGCCTGGGGGTGGGTGTGGGTGGGGCGGGCCTGGGCCTGGCTGGAATGTGTGGAGCTGGTGGGTGGGAGAGTGGGGCAGGTCTCCCTGTCTGCCCCCCTGGGGGCCTCTGGGGAGCGCCTCATCCTCAAGCCAGCTTGAGTGTGCTGACTGGGAAGGAGGGCATGGTGACCATGGTCACAGGGTTAAGCACTGTCTGGCCCACCAACTGAGGGTGGTGCACCACCTGAGCCCCCACAGCCGGCTTCGCCATGACCGTGGCCGCAGGCCCCAGCCCGGCTGTGCCATTCACTTGCTGGTGTGAGAGGGTGTGGGCAATGTGACTCACGGCCACCGGCTGGCTCACTGCCACGGGCTGCGGGTACAAGGGCAACTGGGAGCCAAGGTGGGCCACGTGGTTGAGGGTGGCAGGGTGCACCGTGATGTGGCTGATGGGGGGCGTGGCCGGTGCCAGCTGCACGGCGGGGCTGGGGGCCGAGGGCGCGATGTGGGCGATGTGCTTGCCCCCCGGCCCCTGGAGAACGTGGTTCACAGTCTGGATGACTGAGGCGTGGGTGGTGGCAGTGTGGGCGATGACCGTGGAGCCGCCCCCGGCCGTGGCCACAAGATGGGCCGGGGCGGGCACCAGCGTTTGGGCTGGGGCTGCTGGTGGGGGCGGAGGGGCCGGCAGAGCTGTCTTCTGCTGTGGCGGGGGCTGCTGCCCAGGGAGGTGGGCAGGAGACAGGGCCACCGGCTGGGCGTGCGGGTGTGGGTGTGGAGGCAGAGGCGCGGGGACCGTGCTGGGCGGTGGCTTCGGCAGCTCCGGGTGGGGGCGATGGCTCAGCTTATGTGGGCCCAGGCCAGCCTGGTCCTCCTCCATGTCCTCGTCTATGTTGTCCTCANGGGAGGTGGGCAGGAGACAGGGCCACCGGCTGGGCGTGCGGGTGTGGGTGTGGAGGCAGAGGCGCGGGGACCGTGCTGGGCGGTGGCTTCGGCAGCTCCGGGTGGGGGCGATGGCTCAGCTTATGTGGGCCCAGGCCAGCCTGGTCCTCCTCCATGTCCTCGTCTATGTTGTCCTCACCCTCTGTGGAGGGACACGCAGGGAGGGACCGGTCAGAAGGGCTGGGGCACTACAGCCTGGAGAAGCAGATGCCCCTAGGGCTCTGGGGATGTCGCGGAGCCAAGGGTGGGGGCGACGTGGGGCGGGCGGGGCTCACCGGAAGCGGTGGAGGTGGAGGCCTGGTCGTCCTCGGGCTGGCCCGTCTGCCGGAGCACGCGGTCGATCTCCAGCACGTCCATCCACTGGCTCAGCTCGTGCTTGAGCTCCGCCAGCCGCTGCTGCGTGGCAATCTTCTCCCGTGCCAGCCGCTCCATCTCATGCTCGTATTCCTTCTCCTTCCTCTTCAGGGACTGGAGAACAGGGCGAATAACAGCAGGATACCCTGAGCAGGAGCCACAGGGCCCATGGTGCTGCCAACATCTCCTTCACCCGCCCTCACCTGCGCATCGGGGGCCCAGGCTGCCAGGGGGCTGCAGGAGACCACACCTGACTCTCAGTCCACGGCTCCACCTAAAGAGGCCCAGCATCTGGGACAGACTGCGGGCTCGCAAGCAGGTGCAGATTCAGGCCAGTCCCTCCCCTACCCCTATGTCGACTCTGTCCTGAGGGGCTTTGTTGCCTCATGCCCCATTCACCCTCCTGGGAGCGTCTCCCTCCACTCTGCAGAGAAGGGCAGAAAGGGTAGAAGATTTCTCAGGCGGTACCCAAGGCCTGCACTGCCATTCACACCACCCAGTCACTATGGATGCGGATGCCACGAGCTACCCTCCATGGAACCCGTTCCTCAAGGCTCCCTAGACGATCCTGGCCTTGTCCCTTCATCATTCGTTCATCTTCTTAACTTCAACATGCTTGCAGGATGGCCAGCAGATTCTGAGACCCCTACCTCACCTCCCTGACCACCTCCATCTCCTCCTGAATAGCTGCTGACTTATGCACATCCTCCCCATGGTGCCCACCTGCGCTGCCTTGCACACCGCTCTATCCCCGCACCCCCAGGCCCCAGGATGTGGCCTTCCTTCCCCACCTGCACCTGAGCTGCCTCGGCCACTGAGAAACAGCTCTTAGGAGGACAGCACCTCTGCCTCCGTCTGAGCCGCCCTGGAGAGGCTCCTCCCCCCTTAACGCTGAGGCCATCCCATCACTCAGAACACCGGGGGATGCTCCTTGTCTGCCGCCCCATCTCCGCTTCCTCACCTCCAGGGCCACGGGCCACCTCTCCTCTCGGGCTGACCCTCCCGGGGCACGCTCCCCCATCAGAAGGGTCTCCAGTTTCCCTTCGCCCGATGCTTATTAGCAGCTCTGGAAGGCCAGCTCCCATCCTGTTCCTCAACTCCCTTCTGCACCGTCTTTCCTTGTTCTCTGTGACCTCCTGTCTGAAACTTTATTAAACCAGCACATCTTAACTCCCGCAGGCCTCCCTGTGGCCAGCTTTTCCTTGGCCCACCATGTCATGACCGCAGGGTCCATCAGATGACACGGACAATCCTGTCCTCCTGAGCTTACAGTCACCAAGGGTTGCCAGTCCTGGCCAGGTTTAGGTCCCATGTGTCTCCCCCCTCACCACTTCAGGTCTCGTCCGCTGGAGCTCCTCCACAGCCCAGCCCCCTCTCACGTCCTCCAGGTACACCAGCCTGCTCTCTCAGGCTCGCTCATCTTGGGAGTGGCACCCCGCACTGCACCGCCTCCCCACCCCAAGCGTTCAGTGAGACTGTCAGCCTTAATGAGACTGACACTGGCTCACACGACCCCCTAAATATTTCCCATTTTCTTTTTCCATCTCAACACACATTGTCCCAGTCCAACCCTGTGAGAGGAGTACACACTGTTCTATGGTTAGCTTACATCCCCTGACGCTGCAGGCGGCCAGGACACAGGCATGTGTGACCTCCTGGCCAAGCACCTATGAGGACCGGAGGGTGCTAGTCCCCACCTCTACCATCTCTCTCCCCATCATCACAGGAGAATCACAGTATCTCATGAGACTTGAACTTCCCCTGACCCCATTTCCTTGGGGCAGTTTTGCAACAGCCTTTCCCAACTGTTCACCTGACCTCCTGGGCACGCAAGTCTTCAGCTCCACACACGGACTAGGCCCAGCTTCCCCACGCTCCCTCCTGAGCCCCATGCTCCTTGCATTCCTGGCCTCACCGGTCAGAGACGCCTCAAGCCATCAGTGTCTGTGACACGTAACCCAGACACCGCTATGCTGTGCCCTGACCTGAAAGCTGGCAGGTTTATACTTTTTGCCTGTCGCAGGCCACACTCAGCCCCCTCTATCACCCTGGCTTCGAGATTAACCTGCCTCCCCGCCAACATTTCTGCCAGAAAGCTCCCCCATTGCCCCACTCCCCCCACACACACCCGGCTTCTCCCTGAGAGGCCAGTGGTAGACAGGCCATCGGAAGAGGCCACAACGATCACGAGGTGTGGGATGAGTCAGCTCTCAGGCCTGTCCTGAACTCTTTGCACTAGCAGGGCCGGCTGAATGCCGGCTCAGAGACAATGAATCAGGAGCCAAAACCCCCACTTCTCACCTAGTCCAGTTCTCCACATTCCTGGAAAGTTTTCCCAAGGTCTAACTTTTGTCCCTATTGTTTCATTTTAAGCCCATTTCCTTTCTAAGAAGACTGGATGTGTTGTTTGGTACCTGCCTACCCCACTTCCTGTTTCTGTCCACTGCTCTTGAGAACTTTCTTCAAATCCTTTACCTCCAAGGCACTGTGGCTCTGGCTGGGGGCTACAGCCTTCTCAAAGCTTCCACCCTCAGCACACAACCAAAGTCCTCAGTCTCCACTCACTCTGTGGTCTCTCTGGTACCCCCTTCCAACTCCCATCTCAGCATAGCAACCCTCCTGACCACGTTCAACTTCCAAAATGCATCTTGATCCCTCCTACTGGAAAAACTCTGGCCTGTGCTGGGCTCTCTGCCCCACACTTATCTTGGTCACCCTGGCCTTCAGGTCCCAGCTTAAAGGCCCTTTCATCAGCAGCAACTTCCCCAACTCCCCAGAACACATGCTGTGACCCCTGTCATGACTATGCCCTTGGAGCAGATTCCTCTGGTTATTTTATAATCTGCAGCAAGACCAAACCTAAAGACAGAGATCTGCACTTTTTGCCTTGCTCCCCACTTTTTATCTGCCCAATCAGACACAGAGCTGTCCAAAAAAAACCTGAATGAGTGAACAAATAAATGAGGTTGAAGATTTATGGAGAACCATGTTAAGTTTCCCAGCATTTCTGCTTCCGTTGCCAGCCCCAGGACAAGTATCTTTTACGGACAGCTAGGGTCCACCTTGCTTCCCACTCAGGCCAGGCCCGTATCCCAAATCTGCTGGTTCTACTGAGTCTCTTATTTCTGATGTACTTTCAAATCCACCGTCTTGCAAGCAAGGCTTTCTGCCCTAAGTACTTCTATACAGGAACGCACCGTTCCATCCTTCTTCCTTGTCAACAATTGCTGCTGCTGCTGCTGCTAAGTTGCTTCAGTCGTGTCCGACTCTGTGCGACCCCACAGACGGCAGCTTACCAGGCTCCTCCGTCCATGGTATTTGCCAGGCAAGAGTACTGGAGTGGGGTGCCATCGCCTTCTCCCAACAATTGCTACTAAGTTACTATTTACAAATGGCCAATCCTCACGTCCTTACCACAAAGATACTATTACTTTTTCCCACTTNTCCCTGACAGTCTCTCCCTAGAGAAGCAGCGATGAAAACTGTTGGCCCTGTGTCCTGATGCATACACCCTCTGGAGGGCACGGGGAGGCTCATAATTCACAACCCCTTCATATTCCACCCCACCCGTGCACCTGTGAAGGGCTCTTGGGATTGGGAGAAATAGCCAGTGGACCTTGGCCCTCACCCAGGAGGTCCAAAGGCCTGGTGATGCCATTAGACCCAACCTTGGAGGGGGTCAGAGAAGCCTGAGAACAACAGAGGGCAATGACCATTCCCCACTCCCCAGGGTGGGGATAGTCCCAGCACAGTGAGAACATATCCAGATATAGGAAGGTGCGGCTCTGATAGGCTAGCTGGGAGGGCACTTTCTCCTGCACACACAGCCCCACTGTGGGCAGTTCTCTTCATCCCACCAGCCCCCACTCTGCCACACCTCACTCACCCCCCAGGCCTCTTTTTCTGTTCGGTGGATTTGACTTCTTCAGCGGGTGCCAGCTTCAGGGTCCCAAGCGTGGATGGAGGTGGCTGTGGGGGAGCCAGCTGGGGCTGGACTCCAGGGTGTGGCGCAATAGTCAGGATCGGGGTAGGCAGGGGCTGCAAGGGCTTGGGGCTGCCGGTGGGCGGAACAGTGGCCTTGGAGTCCGGCAGTAGAGGAGCAGGAGTGGGCACCTGCGGCCTGGTGGGAAGGGGGGCAGGCTCCTTAATGCTGAGTCCAGGGGTGCTGACCAAGGCTGGCTGGCGAGGCGCCAAGGGCAGAGGCTGGGCTGTGGGGGGTAGTGGCGGGGGTGGGGGCAGAGGCTGAGGGGAGTTGGTCACTACTGGAATAGGAATGACAGTCAGTGGGGTGGGGGTGGCCAGTGGTGGCGGGGGGGCTGGCGGAGGGGCCGGCGGTGACAGAGGCAAGGGCGGTGCCTCAGTGCGGGGCTCCTCCACCGGCATGGTGTGGGCCAGCCTGGCCAGGCTGTTGGCCTTCTTCTGCTCCTGCTCCCGCTCCCGCTCCAGGCGAAGCCTTTCCTGTTCCTCTGCACAGAGAGAACACAGCGGTCTCTCAGCAGGGCCTGCCATCCTGGGCGCCCCAGCTCCCCTTGTCCTCCAACTATAACCCACCCTGACCCCACGCCAGGGAGCACCCAGTGACATCACAAATACATACACTCATCCACACCCAGCCAGGCACCGGGCACAGCAGTGAACAAATAAACAGACTCCTGGTCCTTGCTGTTGAGGAGCTCATAGACCAGGGGAGGAGGGGTGTAGGACAAATCACAGAAATAACAACCCAGGCTGTGAGAAGAGAAAGGCTATGGAAAGAGCAGAAGCTGTCAGTGAGGGTGCTGGAGGAGGCCTGGCACACTGCAGGTTGAAGTGTTAAGCAGGTGATGGGCAGAGTCAACAAGGCTGAGAAGAGGGAGTGGTAGATGAGGTGGGGAGAGGCCAGTCCACAAATGATCTCACAGGCCACCACAGGAGAAGAGAAAGTGCAGGTCGCTCAGTAGTGTCTGACTCTGCAACCCCATGGACTATTCAGTCCATGGAGTTCTCCAGGCCAGAATACTGGAGTAGGTAGCCTTTGCCTTCTCCAGGGGATCTTCCCAACCCCAGGGATTGAACCCAGGTCTCCCGCACTGCAGGCAGATTCTTTACTAGCTGAGCCATGAGGGAAGCCCAAGAATACTGGAGTGGGTGGCCTATCCCTTCTCCAATGGATCTTCCTGACCCAGGAATCAAACCGGGGTCTCCTCCATTGCAGGTGGATTCTTTACCAACTAAGCTATCAAGGAAGCCCCACAGGAGAAGAGAAGAGACAGTCAAATCCTAGATTCTGGGGCACTACCTTCTAGAGGGCAGGCATTACCTTCATTTCACAGATGAGACAGATTAGCTCTAAGAGGCAAAATGATTTGTTAAGGGTCATACTGCAAATAAACACACACACCCCCTACACCTGTGTGTCTCACAAGAGCCCCACACTGCAAGCAGGGAGGGGCCATCACCTTCAGCCCACACGCGAGACAACAAGGTCCGGGACTCAGGACTGCCAGGCTAGGTCCCAAAGCCTGTTTCCTCAATCGAGGTCTATACCCCAAATGCTCCTGGTCCTTCTCTGCCCTTGGTTGTGCTGGAACTTATTCCACCACCACCAGCAGCAGACCAGAAAGGGAAGAGGCAAGCAGAAAGGAAAGCAGGCCTTTTTAACAGGGGTTGAACAAGGCAATGAGTTCCAACAACCTTGCACGCCTCAGTTTAGCATCTGAGGCCTACTCAGCGGTGGGCGGAGAACAGGGCCAAGGGAGAGGCCCCTCCTGGTCAGGATGCCCCTCTCCATCCCCACCCTGCCCCATCCCCTCCCAGACCCCGCCATTCCAGTTCCCTGGCTATAGGCTGGGGCCAGGGCCCTGGGGAGCCGCTGAAGCAGCCCCACCACCCCACAGGCCAGGGAGCAGGCCAGCCCTCCCCTCCTGCCCGATTCACCACACTGCCGATTAACAGAGCTGACAGCACAAGGCGGACACGCCCCAAACACACCACCACCACCCACAAGGGGTGGGGCTGGGGGGGGGCAAAGCTGGCCAAGTGCCCCTGTGGGAGAGGACAGCATCACCTTCTCCACAGGTCTCTGGGCCACGGACCCCAGAAAACATGTGGCCTCCGGGGCCCTTTGGCCAATCAACCACTGGTGTGTGAGCCAGGCCTGCTCAGAGCCCCTCCCTCCTGCCGAGAAGAAGAGGCACAGGAGGAAGTAGGGGGAAGTGTGCTGAGAGGGGAAGAGCTCAGTGGTTTCCCAGCAGCCAGCATTCAAGGGCTGGAGTCAGCAAGCGCAGCCTCTTCCGTGTCTCCCTTGGCCCCTCAGGAAGGGAAGCTGCCCAGCCTGCTTCTTTACAGCCACCAGAACTGGCTTCCTTTGCGGCCCTGGAGAAAACCCGCCCTCTACGCTCCCCTTTCCACACTGGGAAAGAAACCTGCTGAGTTCAGTCAAGGAGACCTTCTCAGNCTCTTCCGTGTCTCCCTTGGCCCCTCAGGAAGGGAAGCTGCCCAGCCTGCTTCTTTACAGCCACCAGAACTGGCTTCCTTTGCGGCCCTGGAGAAAACCCGCCCTCTACGCTCCCCTTTCCACACTGGGAAAGAAACCTGCTGAGTTCAGTCAAGGAGACCTTCTCAGGCCCAGCCCAGGTCACCCCCAGTCCACTCCGCACTTCCCCAGACCCCAAGCCCAAGACAAGGTCCCAGAGCTTGGAGTCCAACACAGCCCTACCTCCATTCCTTTCAGTCAGGACCTGGGCTTTCACTGGCCTCGGGGCAAGTGTGCCCCTCTCCAAGCAGGGCGACAGACAGGGCCTCAAGCCCCAAGGTCAGGCACTCTAGGAACCCAGAATGGAGGCAAACCTCAGATTCCCCATATTTCTTTTCTTGTATTCCCCATGTTTTAAGGCAACTCCAAAGCTCCACCAGAAGATGGCAACCTCCTTCTCATATACCCTCTCTCTTCCAGAGCCAGGCAGGTGCCAGGCTCACAGGTGCCAGGAAGGGCCCAGGTGAATGGCAAAGCTCTATCACACCTGGATCAGCATTAAAAAGCTTAACTGATGCTGAAGAGGGGGGCAGCCCAGGCCAGATCCAGCCCACTAAAGCCTCCTGCCTCCTCCTGGCGGGTTCTGACCCATCCCTTGCCCAGTATGGACCCTTCTCCTGTGCACTGGGAAGAGGGAAACAAAGTGTGCAGAGTGTCAGCAATATGGGTTTAAGCTCCTAAATGCTGCTGCACCCTTGGGCACACCCCTCTTCTCACTCCCATACGTGCACACATACACTCTGGCACCTTCCCCAGGCTCTGCCCAGAAGCTGCCCCAGAGAACTGAGCACCACCCTTCTGGGTGACCCGGGAGCCAAGGCTACAGCCCCCAATGGAGAGTACAGGCTTTGAGCTTTCCCCGAAGCCACTGTGGCCCAGGACCTCAGCAAGCACACAGCTGGGGCCAGAGGAGACCGTATCAGGGGCCTCCCAATGTCCAAGGGAGTTCTCTCTTTCTACATGTAATAGGGACATGGTGCACAAGGCAGGCACAGGGTGAGACTAGCTCAGAAGAGGGTCTCATTTGCGTCTTCTATGATTGACAGAAATGACCAGGCCTCCATGCTGGCCACCAGGATGGCCTCGCCCTCTCCCCTCCTGTACCAACATGAAGGTGCACACACATCCTTGGACTCATCATGTGAACAGAGTAGCTGGTCTAGGTCAGAAAATGATCACTTGAGGCTGGAAGGTGAATGGGGGCCCAGACAAGAGACTTTCTGTTCAGGGCTGCCCATTGGGTACACACCCCCTGGAAAGCAGTTCTGGTCAGCAAGCTCCCCAGCAGCACCCCCATTTCTCTTCCATTTCTCGCCACCCCAACTTAGAGAACAAAACCTCTAGTAGGAGCAAAAACTGAATTCTAGAGATTAGGCTGCTGCAGCCAAGTCAAGCTATCTGTACATGAGTTTTGGGAGTAAATCTGGCTTTTCAGCATCCATCCATCCATCCTCTAAGACCTCCTGCTCCACCAACAAGAAGCCTTAACTGCCTGCCTCTAGTTCTCACCACCTGGGGGAGGGGCAGGGCGCTACAACTTCTTAGCGGAGAGCCATTCATTCCCAGGTTCCTTCCAAGTGTTGCAGACGTCATCCTTGTGATTCTTACTCTCAGCTCTGGACAGACTTATTTCGGAAAGGGTGGTAGACGCTGACAGTGAGCGTTTACTCCACTCTCTCACACGGCCAACCAGCCTGCGGGGTAAGTGAAGGTGAAGTGAGTGTTCTTTGGTCAATCCTGCCGCCTCTAGCACAGTGGGCGGTACACAGTGGGGACACAATGGGGACTCCTGAGCTGCATTGTGGATGGCGGTAGCAGGTGACTCAATCTCTCCAAATATCGTGCATGCTCCTCCCCGAGACGCGCTGGTCCCGCACGCAGGACAGTCTCGGTCACCACCTGCACTGTCCACCGCCTGACCCTGATCTGGCCCTCGAAGAAAGGGGGAGGGGCGCGTGAGCCGACGTCCTGACCCCTCAGTTCCGAAAACCCAAGCGTTCTCAGTCTCGCGTATCTCAAGTGACTCTTGACCTTGAGAGGCCGGACGAACCGACTCGGCCGGCGGACCCGCGGCTCCCCTGGCCCTGGCCCGCTGCTACTCCCCCCGCCCGCCGCGGCGGCGNTAAGGAAACTGAGGTCCAGAGATGAGAAAGTACTTGTCTAAGGCCACTCAGTAGTACAGATGCTCCTTGCCGGGTAGGAGGAGCATTTATCCCCAGACCGCACAGATGACTCTTCTAAAGACAGTTCTGGGTCAGGGCCCCCAGTTAGAAAACAGTGGTGGAGGAATATCAAACTGCTCAGGTGAGAAAGGGGAGTCTGACCAGTTAACACTGCTAGACACATATAAAGCTGATACAGATGATGCTTGCTGGCTTCGTGCCTGCCTTTGAGGGCATAATGCATCCCAGGGAAAGAAAGCCTGCACAGACTCTGGAAATTGAGAACCTAGTGAACAAGAGGAAAGGAGTTGTTTGCCCAGTTTACAGAGGGCTCTTATCCGTCCACAGTTACTGCCCCAGCATCTGTAGCTGAGCAGAGAGAGGCCATTACATACAAGTGACTGGGTGACACTGACTTTATTTATAATGAAGTTGAAAAGCAACAGGGGATCAGGGCATTAAAGAACAGTCAAGTTCTTTGCAGGATGAATGCTTTTTTCCTTAGAAGGCTTGATCAGTGAACATTGCTTCTTTTAAGGTATCTGCCACCTAAGACTGAGTGTGTGTGTGTGTGTGTGTGTGTGTGTGTGTGTGATGCGACTGTACCGCTGAGTTGCTTCAGTCGCATCTGATTCTTTGTGACCCCAAGGATGCAGTAGCCTGCCAGTCTCCTCTATCCATGATTCTCCAGGCAAGAATACTGGAGTAGTTGCCATGCCCTCCAGGGGATCTTCCTGACCCAGGGGTCGAACCCAAATCTCCAGTATTGCAGGCTGATTCTTCACCCACTGGGGGTGATATATAAATGTGTGTGTGTGTGTGTGTGGATATATATGTGTGTGTGTATATATATATGGAGATATATATATATATAGGCTTCCCAGGTGGCTCAGTTCTGGCCTAGAGAATCCCATGGACAGAGAAGCCTGGCGAGCTACAGTCCAGGAGAGCACAAAGTCAGACACAACTGAAGCGACTTAGCATGGACACACATATATGTATACACGAAATAGTCTAATATATATCTAAGTGACTTGAGATAATGTTGTTCACCAAGTTCTCATTTTGTTAGGGGCTAGCACTATACCGGGAGAAGGCAATGGCACCCCACTCCAGTACTCTTGCCTGGAAAATCCCATGGACAGAGGAGCCTGGTAGGCTGCGGTCCATGGGGTCGCGAAGAGTCGAACACGACCGAGTGACTTCCCTTTCACTTTTCACTTTCATGCACCGGAGAAGGAAATGGCAACCCACTCCAGTGTTCTTGCCTGGAGAATCCCAGGGACAGGGGGAGCCTGGTGGGCTGCCGTCTATGGGGACACACAGAGTCGGACACGACTGAAGTGACTTAGCAGCAGCACATACCATTCTGCCCAGTGGCCCGGGATGCTCAGAGAGCTACCTCCAACTGTACCCTTCTGCCTTCCTCAAGTGGTCATGACATTCTTACAGCCCTGAAGTCTCTTCTGGCGGCTGAAGTCCAATTCTTCTGACTCATCAGGGACCCAGCTCTGTCACATCACAAAGGCAACCCTCTGAAAAGTAGTGTTCTGAAGACAGCTTTGCCTTCAGGGGTGGGGAAGCAGGAGGTAAAAGTGGGGTGAACATAGAATTCAAATGCCAACCTCTCCCTTGTCCCCAATAACCCATCTGGTCTGGAGATTAGTGGAGATGCTCTCTGTTTAAAACAAACAGCCTTCCTGGCTTCACATGATCATCTGTTTATTTGGGTCATGTGGGGACAGCAGCCAGGGGATGTTAGGCAAAAGCAAAGGTTTAGAAAGGAGGCTTTTCCTGGGCTTGTTGCTGCTTGCAGGAGCCTGAAAACGGCCAGACAGGGTTTCTCATCAACCAAGGTTACTCTAGTTGGGGAATGGACAGTGGGGGTGAGAGATACTATTTAGGTAGTAAGGGGAAGGGTAAAAGGAGAGGAATGAATAGGGCTGTTTAATGTTTTAGCCCAACTTCCTGTTGCAAGAGGGTGGAACTCAGGTAGAAGCTGGCCATTGTTGTATTCATTCAGGAGAAAGTCTTTTTGATGTTTCAGCAGAAAGGTTAGCATGTTTTGGGTGTAAGCCAAAGCCGAGCCATTTCCAAAAAGTTGTTCCTAAATGGCTTCCAGTGCTTAGTATCTTTTGGAGCAGGAGGAAACCTGGCCCATCCATCACTGTGTAATTCTCATGAGAGGATTTCTGTTTCCACTCTTCCTCTTGAAGTCTTTTGCACCCCAGTGCCCAGTTTGACCCCCTTGATTTTTCTCTTTTGGCCAGGCTGCTCAGCTTGTGGGATCTTAAGTTCCTCAACCAGGGATCAAACCTGGGTCCATGACAGTGAAAGCACCAGCCCTTACCACTGGCGTGCATGCATGCTAAGTCATTTCAGTCGTGTCTGACTGTGCAACCCCATGGACTGTAGCCCGCCAGGCTCCTCTGTCCATGGGATGGATTCTCCTGGCAAGAATACTGGAGTGGATTGCCATGTCTTCTTCCAGGGGATCTTTCCAACCCAGGAACTGAACCCGTGTCTCATGTCTCTTGCATTGGCAGTAGATTCTTTACCACTAGCACCACATGGGAAGCCCCCTTACCACTGGACCACCAGGAAATTCCCAACCCCCTCAATTTTTTAGTATGTGGAGCCAGTGACATTCCTTAATGAGACAATCTCCCATTGCCCCACCATTCCTCCCAACAAAGCTCTACATATATACACAAATCTAAGATATAGATTTGACATAGATATACACATATCTAAGAACTATGAAGATCAGTTCTCTGACCCTACAAGGCAGAAAAGTAATAAGATAGGGGGAAAGAAGCCAAAGTACAAATATACCAGGTCCCAGGGAGTCCTGGCATGCTGCGATTCATGGGGTTGCAGGGGGTCGGACACGACTGAGCAACTGAACTGAAGTCGCATATGCCCTAACCCTTCAGGCCTGACTTCTCAAACTATGCATGTCGTCTTAGGAGAGCTTTTCACCTACTAGTTAAAACAAGAGCAAAGGGATAAAGTCAGCTGTGCAACGAAGAGAGAAAGATAGAAGACTAAGAACACTCAGGGACACACTGCAAGATGTTCACAGATCCTGTGTGTCAAAACACATGCCAGACACCGGGCTCTCCTTGTAGCCAAGGCCAGGGGACCTTTGGTAAGCCAGAGTGGGATAAAAGGTCAGAGTTGAACTCAATCCCACAGTGATACATGGAAAAAGTAAAGCTTTGCTCTTTCCCACCATGCTGGATGTAGCACAAGAAATCCTAGGACCATAAAATCATCTGTGAGGGTACTGATCTACCTATTTTAGAAAGTTAGGTTTCCAGATAATCATACTTTTGTAATAAGTGAATTAAGTGGATTTGCTGGGTTAGCAAACTGACCCTGATGCCTGACAAGATCAGTCTGAATGATGATGAGCAGGATTCCTAAATTACTTTCTAGAGGTGTATCCTATAGGGCCTGCATTCAGTTGCAGTAAAGAGGGCTGCCCAGAGCTGGAAGTTTTCACCTAAGTCCTTATCTGCCCTCCTCTATTCCTGGTAAGCTGTCAAAGGACCTCTCCTAAACCTAAGAAACAGACACAGTCAAGTTCAACCTTCCCGTTCACCGACTTCCTCTTCATTGGCTCACATGATGTTAGAGCTAGGAGAGTTGTGATCACCTAAATCAATCTCCCAAGTGGTGTTTTATCCAAGGTCACAATGCTGCTTAGGTCAGCTGGGGTGAGGAGTGGTTTGGTTCTCTATCTGGGACAGCCCAGCATAGGGAAGAGGGTCCGAAAACCTCCCAGCAATAGAATCATTGACTTTGCTTAGCAGGTGAGTGAGAAGGCAAGTAGAGAATTAAACTTAGGATCCAAGGGCTCAGATGACCTCTAGGGACGCTGTAACTGCCTCAGGCTGCTCTGAGGAATGAAGAGCTAGCCTGGGTTGACAGCCATTCCTCGCTGGCACTGTCTGGCCTGAAAAGGTGACTGGGGGAAAGGGGCAGATTTTTATCCAGACAGACGCCCTGGGTGTGGACACTGAGTAATAAGGAAAGAAATGCAGTTCACAAGCAAATAGGGAGGAGCCACACACACTAAGCTTTTCTGAGAAACCAAAGTGGCTGGCAAGCAAGCTATGCTGCTAGAGAGATGGGGGCTGTGAATGACTAGGGAAGGAGGAAACTGATCAGAGTGGAAAGACAGATGGGAAAGGTCGAGGACTTTGGTTACTCCTTTGAAGCAAGAAAAAAAGAGGTGGCTTCATGAGAGTAAGTTAATTCAGGTCATGGGAGTGAGACTGGGCAAAGTTATTAGTAAAGACAGGCAGAGTTTTTGCCATCTGAGTCAAGAGCCAGCTGGACCCGAAAGCTCCTCCCAGGGCAGAGGGGCTGGAATGCAATCAGCGCCCCACACAAAGGACTCTAGGTCTAGGTCTCAGCCAATCCCAGCTCATAGGTAAACGCAAGGCTGTAGATCAAGTCTTTAAAACCCAAGGTATCAGCTGGCTGCACTAGTGACTGGTGCCCCTCAAGCCAGAAGAGAGTGTGAGGCCTGCAGCAGTGGCCTCTTACTGGCTGGACCACCCTGATCCAGGGTGCAGCTCCATGCCCACCATAGGACTTCTTACCAAGGGCCCAGGGCCCATCAGGAGAGTCTATATGGGGCAGTACTGGGGACACCCTACACTCCCCAGGAGCCATGTTCCAGCCACTGACTCCTCCCACTTTGAGGCTGGAGGCTGGGATAGGACAGACTCAACCTGTTCCCCAGCCCACTTGAGTCCGGATTCCCATCAGACACCTCACAGGGCAGGCAGGGCTAGAGCTCACCAGCTATCTCAGAAGAGTTACTCTGTGGTAACTCTAAACCATTCACTAAACACAGTTAGATCCTTAAAACTTCCACCACACACCAACATAAATGCAAAGTGTTAAACGCAAAATGTCAAAGGAGCCAAAATAAAATAGGCAAACAGTTTTTGGCTCCAAGGGTGGTGAAAGAGGTATCTACCCATGAAGGCACAGAGAATATGAAAGGAACGGTTTGACACATTTGATTATATAAACTTCTCTAAAAGCTCCTTGACTGTAAAAACAAAACCACCATAAACAAAAGGAAAAGGTAAATGACAAAAACGGAGGAAGATGCTGGCAAGCTGTGCCACTGCAATGTCAGTAACAAAATGAGCACCTGGGTAGAGAAGAGAACATAGGACATGATTTAAAATTCATAAAACAAAGACTATATGAACATAAATATATACATGAAGATGTGTGGCCTTGAAAATACCATAATAAAACTAAAACAATGAAAATATTCTTGCCGATCAGTTGATAAAGGATTTTTAAAAATTAGCCTTCTAGTGCTACCAAATGTGTGGCAAAGACAAGAAATGGTAAAGGAGAACAGCTTTTTCAGTGAGCAAATTGGTAATACACGGAAAAGCCGTTAAAAGCACATTATCTCTTCTGCTTCAGTAATTCTTACACAAATTTATCCTAAAGCAGGAAGAACACACACAAACATTTCTGTACAAAGATATTCACTAAAGCACTTTGTACAAACGTGAAAACCAGAAAAATCTCGATTTCCAATAAGGAACAACTGGTTTCAGGAAGTGCCGCTCACAATACGACATGTGAAGAAAACAGGATATAAAGCAAAATATTACTGGTGCTTGTCTTCGGGCAGTGCAACCTCTGGTAACTTTTATTTTCACAAGTTTTATGACACACAGGTTAATTTTATAACCAGAAAAAATTTATCACAACATACTGCTGAATGAAAACATTTATAAAACAGTAACACAGACCATTGATTCCACATTTGCTGCTTAAAAATATATATGTATATAAAAATACTAAGATAACAAAATGTAAAACAACTCCATTTGAGTAGTGGAATTGTAAACTTTTATTCCTTCTTTTCTAAATATCTTCTAATGAAAACATCACTTTTGTAAAATGAAATTATGTTAAGGGGGGAAAGTTCTGGCGTGCTTGACCAGAAATAGCCTCACACAAGGCTTGACCTCAACTAACTTGACCTGGGGCGCTGGGTCTACTTCCCATGCTAGTTTTCCTTCCTGTTTCCTCACTCCTCTCCCCAACCCCTCCTCAACCTGCTGTTCCTGCTGCTTAATTCTGAAACCCCCCAGAAACGGTTCAGGCTACCCTCACAGTCCAGGTGAGAGACGCAGAAGGGCACTGAGGTGGTGGCACCAGGGTTGGAGGAAGAGGCTGGGCTGAAATTGGGAAGATCTTTCTCAGGTAGATTTTTAGACCCTAGTGGTGAAGGAGAGGGAGGAGCAGAGATTTCTATTCTGGACAGCAGGCTGGATGTGGTGGAGAGTACAGGAGACGCAGGTGCAGATCAGTTGAGTTCGCACAGCCATGGTCCTGGGGTGATGTCCGACAGGAGGTGAGGCATGTGGAAGGTGAAAGTTCAGGAAGGGCCTAGATCTGTGTGTGAAGAATGCAGGCGTGAGCAGTATAAAGTCAGGAGTGGATAAGGTTGGCCACAAGTGAGAAAAGCACAAACCAGGCCCATGGAGACTAGAATCTTCGGGATTCTCCCTGTTAAGAGGTGAGAACTCTTTAAAGAGGTGGGGAGGCAGCAACCAGACTTCAGTGGCTGAAATAAACGAGTTAGGAGAGTGGAGGCAGCGAATATTTAGGTAATTCTACCAGCTGGTGGGAGAAAAGGCCACAAACTGATGGCCGACCAGGTTTCTGCAAAATACTGAACTCATTGTGAAGATTTACCATCAAGTAGACTTCTCATAAATCTGGATTTCCGGCTTTCCTCAAGAAATAACAAATAGCTATAACAAATAGCAAAGAAATAACAAATAACAAAGAAGATCCAGCATCACTGGGTAGCTACTTCTGCACGGCAGTAACCAGCAGGCATCAAACACAAGTTACTTGATAGCAGCAGTACTCCACCAGTGGGAGTGGGAGCTCCAGCCCTTCTTGTCTGGCCCCTCGGGTAGAAGATGAGGAAGTACTTCCCTTTGTGAATGAAAGTGTCCATTAATAAAACAGGCCAGCGTTTGCCCCAGAAACCCCACATCTGCCCCTCTGAAGGCAAACCCTGAGACAGAGACTTCAATTAGGAATCCTGACCAGACTGGGAATGCCCACTTCCCAGCAAGAGACATCGAGCCACTGGCATCACACACATAGGGGGCAGGTTACCTACTGTCCCAGGCTCAGCGGTGCTCGCAGGGCAGCTTCCCCTGCGAATTTCTTTGCCCCATTTCTTCCACTCTCAGCCACACTCCTTGAATTCCCACCAGATGTCAGGCAGCCTTTCCTTTTCTCCAGATTCACACAGTCCATTCCCTTTCCTGGGGAAGATGACTTGCTATTTTTTATGATTACTGTTACCCTTCTGTAGCAAGATCTGAAAGTCTATCAGTTTTGCTTTCCGTAAGTGAAATATTTGATGCTGCCTAAAATTAGAAAAAAAATCCTTCTTCCCCTTATTATACAATTATGCGTTGTCAAAGTCATTAGCTAATTATCAGTTATTTTACATTGATTCCGATCCAAAGTGTGCTTGCACTAGACTGTGGCTTCACTATCGACTTAATTATCTGTACTACTGCCAAATACAAAATTCTATAAAGATTTGGTAGTGTAAGTTAGGAACTAATTATAAGCAATTTCATTTTATTAAAGCTTGCTCACTGATCAAAGGCTGGAAAGTAATATGACCTTCAAATTGCTCAATGGCAGAGTTGGTTAAGACTTAATTTCTCTTCCCCGTATCGTATCGTTGAGGCTTCCTTCCCTAGAGATGGGTCCACGGAGCCCAGGAGTCCGTTTCCATCTTAAGTGTAGCACTCGTGATGAATCAAGATTGGTATAAAACCCGTCTCCTATCTCTGGACCTGAGGTCAAGTCCCTGTAAACCTTAGGGCAAGTCATTTAAGGCATATCTGAGCTGCCACTTCTTTACAAAGCACACAGGGACTCCATGCCTCTGCAGGGTTAAGTCAGACAACTGACATAGAGGACTGATAATCAGTATTGGTTCCCTGTTTATCCTCCCACTACACAGAAGTCTGGATTTCTGCTCTTGGTCAGAGTGGCAGTCTATACTTGCACTGACACACTTGAGGTCTTGGCTTTTTCACCTGAGTCTCTTGACAGAAGATGTTCTGACCAGAAAGTGAAAACTCAAGAGAGACTAAGAAGCAATGAGCCTACCCCTTGTTTATGGACTCTTCCAAGGGGCTTTAGTACTCCTCTCACTTAACTGCTGTTAGACTCTTGGAAGTGAGAATCCAGCACCTTTTGTATGACGAAGTCAAGCCTCAGTGAGAATGACTGACCCTATAAGTGGAACTAGAATGCAGACTCAGGTCTGATGAACTGTGAAGTCTGTGACCTTCTCTGTTTTCCAGGCCCCTGCACTTTCTGGCCCACTCCACCTTATTTCAGTTCCCTGGCTCCTAATCAGCACCTGTGATCCCCCGCTTCCCTGAAGACAGCCTGGAGTCCCCGACGGTTCTGCCAGGCTGAGAGAGGGGCAGAGAAAAGGCTGCATCTCAGAGACCATTCAGAGGTGCAAGGCCTTCAGTCACAACATGGTCCCCTGAAATAAAAGCAAAGCCTCCAAAAGGGAGAATTAGCCGTTCCAAAAGGGAGCATTAGCCGTTCCAACCAGCAATTAAAAAAACTGCTGTTTTAGTCATCTGGGTGAGTCACAGCAGAGGATCTGAATGTCTTTGCAGAGCAGAGCAGGAACCCTCTGGTATGTGTGTGAGGTCCCGCTGCTCACGGGGTGAGCTCCCCCAGCAGGCTTCCTTAATACAGAGCTGGCACAAGCACCAAGGGGTTTGTGCCCGGAGCACGAGATGGTTCAAGACCATCAACGCCCTGCTCCAGGAGGCAGAGGCCAGTCCACTCTCGCTAGTAAGCCTCTTCTGGGTTTTTATTGGGCTTGATGCCCATTCAGCACACCGATTCTCCTGAGTGCCAACTTCTCCAAGAGATGTGGCTATGAAAGTGTTGCACCTTTGAGACTTTCCTTCTGTCAGAGCACTCCTTAGGAATGCTGAAAGCAGCTTCTTTCTTAAGGCCCTATGATTCTTTCTGCGACACAAATAGTAGTTTTGGAAAACTTACTATGTAAAATCATGAAACATCCCTCTCCGGCACCCCCAACTAGAGACCAATAAAAAGTTGATCCAAAAGACTAACACAGCCTGGGTCTATTTTACAGTAATAAGACAGGTGGAAAGAAAAAAAATTGTTTTAATCATCTGGGACCATAAAGAAACATAAAAAGGTTGACAACTTATGCCCAGACCACAGGGTGGTGAGTTTTTCCTTCTTTCTTTCATCTAAGTTTTTTAACATAAAAACGTACTTGCTTACATAAAAATATTTATCTGAGTAGTGACTGGCTATTTCAAGAAAATACCAAGGACACAATTTTATCCACGCCCACTGTGAAGCTGATAAAAAAAAAAAAAAAAAGCCACATACGCCCTCGTGTGGCCGCAGCGGAAAACACCTGGATTTAAGAAAGAAGGAGGGGCTTTTAGGAGGCCTAGAATTTTCTAAAGGCCTTTGCATCTTTTCCACCCCTTGCAATTTTACTACACGTCAGAGCTTAGAAGCTGGTGTACTCATATGGTAAGCTCTGACAGGTTTCATGTTTTTAAAAATACATACTAAAATTTTAAGTATGTATCACCCACACATTCCCTTAAGACTAGCTGAAACTCCACCACAGAGATACAGTTCTGTGAGGACAAGCAGTGATGCACTGGTGTGTCAATAGCTGGGCAAGGATGTGGGGTAAAGGAACCCACTGCTGGAAGCAAAGCAGATTCCAAAGAACAAAAGCAGCTTATTCCCTTCCTTGGAAAACAAGTCCTGCTTCTGTTCCCACTTTGGTTATCAAGAGATCAGACGCCCAGGCCAGGGACCAGAACAGAATTTAAGATAATACCACAAAGACTGAATTTCATACCAATCCATCAACATGAACTTGACCTCCAGACACTTAGGCAGTTATCACTCAACATTATGACACACAGGTCAGTAATCTATTTCTTAAAAAAAAAAAAATTCATCTTCCCCTTTTATCAGAGGTATAGGCTACCCTATATATCACACAATTATAAAATATATATGTAAGTGAAAGGATTTTTAAATCTTTTAAAAATGTTTCAATGTTCTCTCAGTAGATGGAAAGAAACTATTCTTCTCAGAGAAGGAACTGAAGACACACCAGTGCAAAAACGGCACTCACAGTTCCAGCAGTGGAAGGCTCTCTCGCCACATGCTTCTTAAATTCTAAGGGCATTAGCTTAAACTATAAAACACCTTTGACTGCACCAAGCCTCAAACCTGGGGCACCGAACATACACAGACATAAGACACCTCTTTTCAGCTTCCAGGTCCACAGAGGATTCTCTGGGAATCTCTAAGTACTAGACTTAACAAAGCCAATACTGTGGCTGAAATACATTGTCAACAAGTGAGGAGGATAAATAATATACACTCCTGTGACAACATGGAGGAAAAAAGCATAAAGTGAATATACAGAATGAACACAACCAAAGTTGAACCCCACACACTCACACACTCCATCTACAGAGAGAGATTAGTGACTGGAAGAAAACACCGAAATACCAACAGTGGCTACGCTCCCAAAGGCTGAGACGAGGGGTGACTGAAGCTGTTTCCTTCGTCCATCTTTCCACATCCTCAATGAGCACATACTACTCCTTTACAGTCAAACAAACATGCAGACAGTGACAGCTTTACTGAGTGAGGAGTTGCCACCCAACTCACTTATCCTAAAATTTGACCAAGACAGAAACTAGGCTTGGGTCCAGCATATGACTCCAATGTGTCATGAGAGGTGAGGAGAGCAGGATGGTGTGGGTGGATGGAGGAGATGGCTGGCCCACCGGAATCCAAGGCCCTGTGCTGAACCTTGGACTCTCTGGGACCCGGGGCATTAAGTTCCCTCTTCCTGTCAAAGGCTAACCAGCATAGCGGTTCCTAATCCCCAGCGAGTTAGGCGCTCCTCTCTCTAAGTCAGGGACCCTTCTCTCCAGGAAAACACCCAGACATGTGCACAGAGCCTTTGGAACTAACCCAGGAGGCTCTGGGTTCTCCAGAGGTCCATGGACCAGCTTAGAACACTGGTTGGTTCGTATGTTCTCTTCAGCAGCTCTGTCTCCACTGCCATGGGGAGGTATGATATGGTCCTACTTCTGTTTCCAGTATCTTTGCTGAAGGACTGGTCTAGCTGCTGCCAAAGTATGCCAAGGTCATCAGTTTTATGCCCCAACCAACAGCCACCTTTCAAAAGTGTGGCTTAACTACTCCGCCGCAGTCTTTGCAGACAGTGAGAAGCAATGGCACCGTACTCAAAAATTTCAGGATAAATAGAACCCTTGGCTGCTGTGAAATCAAGCAGTGAAAGTTAAGCACAGCAGAGGGTAACCGAGACGCCAAGAGGACAAAAGAGACGCCTTTCCCAGAGGTATTCCTGCTAAGCCCTGGCAGCACAATTAGGAAACATGTTTTAAGAACAGTTACCCTGGCCTCAGAATTCTCCAGTGGTAACAGGCAAACACAGAAGGGATTACAAACGAACTCCTGTACCCAAACCATCTTTGATTAGCGATAACTTATCTGCCAATAGATGAGACTTTCTTAAGCAACTTACTACATGTAAGTATATCTTGCTCCATTTCTCATTTCCATCACCAATCACTTATCCATTCAAAGCCAAGAGAGTATCTTCTCCAACCCCAGGATTCAAACAGGACTGACAGTTTTCACTTTGGAATACTCTTACATTAGCTCCACTTCAAACATCAAAACAAACAAACAAAAAAAATCCACACCAGTCAAACTGCTACAAAACAGTTCTTTAAACAGGTTGGAGGGACAAGTATGGCTTCATTCTGCTGCCATCGCAGATATATCTGGCAGTTTTGCTTACCTAATTCTGTTTCTGAAACAAGCAACATCCAAAACAGACAAGAGTCAGGAATGTGCCGATTGTCTCCGACGTTTCCAGGCGCTCCCTGATCAGGCCTTCTTCCTGGCATTACTGAGCTTTCTCTCCCTGACTCTCAAAAGGCTAGTTCCTTCCTCAGGACTGACACAGGGGTCATCAATCATATGTACCTGAAGTTTTTAGGCTTGAAAGTGACTCTAGAAGAGGGTATAGGGCTATCCACCCTGGTATACCACCTCCATGGGGTGGAGGGGGAGGAGGGCAGGGGTAAGAAAGTCACCCCTTCTCAGGAAGCAACCAAGGCTGACACAGAAGGCAGGATGCACTGTTAAGTTCTGACTGGGATCAGACTGCAAAAATAAGCCTCAGAAAACCAGTCTGAAGCCAAGGTGATCAGCTTAGTGAAGTAATCAAAGTCACTCAGTTGTGTCCGACTCTTGCGACCCCATGGACTGCAGCCCTTAAGGTTCCTCTGTCCATGGGATTCTCCGGGCAAGAATACTGGAGTGGGTTGCCATTTCCTTCTCCAAAGGTGATTAGCTTAAGTCAGGTTTAAATCCCTTATGAATTTACCAATGGCATATTGTTGATGCTGATCACCATAATTCTTTCTCTGAACTACCATACTACAATGCCCTGTAATTCTTTTTTTTCTTTTTTTTAAAGGAGGCAGGTGTTTAAAAATGGACTCATTTGTTGCTTTTTAAAACAACTGCACATAATATTACTAGTGGGCTAATGATGGAATTCAGCTTGCCACCCCCCACCAGACCACTCTTCAAAGCAAGCTGCTTTATAGAACTTTCCCAACTGTGCGAGAATTTGGAGTTAACTAGCAACAAGCCTGAAAATTTGGTTACGTATATAAGTACAAAGCTGGTTCATCAAATCCCTGTTCTGGCCCTCAACCCAGTGCATTTCAACTAAGGCATCATCTACCTCCTTCTTAACGTTTATCAGACACTTGAATAAGTAACGTCCAGCTGCTCCTTGGAGATGGTTCCCTTTTTCAGACACTGGGCTGCTGAAGGGCTCAGGAGCCTCGTGGTCCTGGGCTCCATTACTAGAGCCTTTGCAACTTTCCAGAACCTCCATGTCTCCCTTTTCCTCACTCCTTTCATCCTCCGTGGGTTCTGGATTTTCCTCCTGGGAAAGTGAGTCCTGGCTGGGGCCGTGGCCCCCCACAGTGGCAGACTCGCCTTCCGGTGGAGCAGGGGCCCCCAGGGCACTCTCCTGGGGGCCCTGGGCAACATCCTGGCTACTGCCAGACTCTTTGGGGGGAGACTTTTTCTCTTCCAAGGCTTCGATCACGTCCTTGGGCGCTAGGGGCACTTCTCTCAGTTGTCTCACTCGGTCTCTTTTCTTCCTCCTTAAGTGAATCCAGGAGTTTTCTATGGCCGTTAGGAAAAGGCTGATTTCCTCCTTTCCACAGGGAACTCGTTTATGCTGGACCTGTTTGGAGGAAAAACAATTTCATAGATCACTTTTCTCCTCTGAAAACTCCTTTAAAAAAAGAAAAGAAAAGAAAAAAGATAATTTGTAAGTACTTCTTCAATGTGCTTATCAACCAGGTACCTTTAGATCAGTGAGGATTTTTTCAATCCATGTCGTCACAACCACGATACCTTCCACTGTTTCAGGACCCAGAGATGATGCTTTGAGGGCTAGTTCTTTCATCACAGACTCCAGGACTACAAACGTAATGGGCTTCCTTGGCTTCTCTAGTTTTCTTCGCTTACTGGGTGGTGACTTGAAAGAAAAAAGAGGGCACGGGAGAACAGGGGAAGGTCATCCAAATAATCAAATCTCATGCATTATAATGAATTCAGCTGGGGGAATCTCCATAACCTTTGCTACCAACTGCAGAGCCCTAAGAAAGAACACAGGCCTTGGCATGTTTATTTTTAATACTTAAAACAACTGTGCCAAATGGGTTTATCATCTCCCCATTTTATAGATGGGAAAAACTAAGATACAGAGCAGCGATGGAATCTGCTTAAGGTCACATGGTTAGTATTTGTAAAGTTAGGATTTGAATCCCAAACCCAGGTATTTTCTGCCTGTGTTCTATCAGTATGTAACTCCTCTGATTACTAAATGTCCTTCATCTACCTGCTATGCCAAAACAGGCCTGTGCAACTATTTCTTTCAAGGCAACTCAAGGACCCTATGGGCACTGTGTTCCTTTCTATTAAAAAAAAAATGCATGGCTTAAAATCACCACCACAGAGCCCAAGTTGATACGTGCTGAGACTTGTTGAAAGAGAGCAGCTGGTGAGTGGCAGTTTGTGAGAATGACCAAGGCACCAGGATCGCATGGGCGGAAGAGGACGCTGAATCCAGGCACATCAGGGCCAAGCCAGTGCCCAACCATCCACTGCCTCTTGGCTGAGGAGGGGACACTAGTGCCCACGAGGACAGTGGATTTGAAAGCTGATTCCACATAGCTCAAGACCGTCCTCTTCCTTTAAATTTCAGGCTTGGAAAGTGAATTACACTCTTACCACTAGAGGGACTCAAGTTCCGTTTTAAAAACCAAATGACACTGCTGTATTTAAAGCTGATTTCTTTCAAGTAAAAGGTTACCCTCCCCCATCTTTTTTTCTCCAGTTAGACTCTTAGCTAAGATCAGATAAATTATGGACACTTTAAGAGACTGACTTGTAGACAAATTTTATCAAAATTAGAAAAAGAATTTAAGCTAATTCTAAAGTTAGGATCAAAATGTGCAGGATTATAAAAATGGCTCAAAAAGAGACAATACCCAGTCAGCTCTGAAGATCTCTTCCTAAGGAGCAGCATTTGATAACTGTGTGGCTGTGAGCCAGCGCCAGAGCACGTGAGTGCACAGACAGTGAGGCCCAGTTACTGGGTGAGGCCTTGCAGGGACTAACTAGGAACTCCCTGTCCCCATACACACAAGAAAACAGCCCGTTTATTCTATGCCAGAACACTTTTAGATGGTATTTCCTAGAAACAATCAACATTTTCTCTTTATACCAGATATTAGCTAATAAAAAAGGGAAGCTAAAGAATAGAAAACAAGCGTAGAAGAAAAGGACCAAAAACAAAGGGTGTGTGTATGAGTAAGAAACTTGCTCTTGAGAAATGAACGGCAGACTCTAAGCCCTGAAGTCTGAACTTGTTCAATTAATGTTTCAGGCAAGATGGGACAAATTCATATAGGCACCAAGACAGCAGCATTGTTATTACCCAATCACCCAACATAAGAAACACAACTTCTCCAGTTACTGAGAGCCTAAACTTTGCACTGAGGAGCTTGATATATGATTATTAAGCTGGGGGTGAAAAAGATGGTGGTATGTAGGAGGAGGATGGGAGACAAGAATCAAACTATTCTTTCCACTTCCTGACATCCAAAGCTGTTACCATGGAAANACACATCTGGGAGGTATGATATGGTCCTACTTCTGTTTCCAGTATCTTTGCTGAAGGACTGGTCTAGCTGCTGCCAAAGTATGCCAAGGTCATCAGTTTTATGCCCCAACCAACAGCCACCTTTCAAAAGTGTGGCTTAACTACTCCGCCGCAGTCTTTGCAGACAGTGAGAAGCAATGGCACCGTACTCAAAAATTTCAGGATAAATAGAACCCTTGGCTGCTGTGAAATCAAGCAGTGAAAGTTAAGCACAGCAGAGGGTAACCGAGACGCCAAGAGGACAAAAGAGACGCCTTTCCCAGAGGTATTCCTGCTAAGCCCTGGCAGCACAATTAGGAAACATGTTTTAAGAACAGTTACCCTGGCCTCAGAATTCTCCAGTGGTAACAGGCAAACACAGAAGGGATTACAAACGAACTCCTGTACCCAAACCATCTTTGATTAGCGATAACTTATCTGCCAATAGATGAGACTTTCTTAAGCAACTTACTACATGTAAGTATATCTTGCTCCATTTCTCATTTCCATCACCAATCACTTATCCATTCAAAGCCAAGAGAGTATCTTCTCCAACCCCAGGATTCAAACAGGACTGACAGTTTTCACTTTGGAATACTCTTACATTAGCTCCACTTCAAACATCAAAACAAACAAACAAAAAAAATCCACACCAGTCAAACTGCTACAAAACAGTTCTTTAAACAGGTTGGAGGGACAAGTATGGCTTCATTCTGCTGCCATCGCAGATATATCTGGCAGTTTTGCTTACCTAATTCTGTTTCTGAAACAAGCAACATCCAAAACAGACAAGAGTCAGGAATGTGCCGATTGTCTCCGACGTTTCCAGGCGCTCCCTGATCAGGCCTTCTTCCTGGCATTACTGAGCTTTCTCTCCCTGACTCTCAAAAGGCTAGTTCCTTCCTCAGGACTGACACAGGGGTCATCAATCATATGTACCTGAAGTTTTTAGGCTTGAAAGTGACTCTAGAAGAGGGTATAGGGCTATCCACCCTGGTATACCACCTCCATGGGGTGGAGGGGGAGGAGGGCAGGGGTAAGAAAGTCACCCCTTCTCAGGAAGCAACCAAGGCTGACACAGAAGGCAGGATGCACTGTTAAGTTCTGACTGGGATCAGACTGCAAAAATAAGCCTCAGAAAACCAGTCTGAAGCCAAGGTGATCAGCTTAGTGAAGTAATCAAAGTCACTCAGTTGTGTCCGACTCTTGCGACCCCATGGACTGCAGCCCTTAAGGTTCCTCTGTCCATGGGATTCTCCGGGCAAGAATACTGGAGTGGGTTGCCATTTCCTTCTCCAAAGGTGATTAGCTTAAGTCAGGTTTAAATCCCTTATGAATTTACCAATGGCATATTGTTGATGCTGATCACCATAATTCTTTCTCTGAACTACCATACTACAATGCCCTGTAATTCTTTTTTTTCTTTTTTTTAAAGGAGGCAGGTGTTTAAAAATGGACTCATTTGTTGCTTTTTAAAACAACTGCACATAATATTACTAGTGGGCTAATGATGGAATTCAGCTTGCCACCCCCCACCAGACCACTCTTCAAAGCAAGCTGCTTTATAGAACTTTCCCAACTGTGCGAGAATTTGGAGTTAACTAGCAACAAGCCTGAAAATTTGGTTACGTATATAAGTACAAAGCTGGTTCATCAAATCCCTGTTCTGGCCCTCAACCCAGTGCATTTCAACTAAGGCATCATCTACCTCCTTCTTAACGTTTATCAGACACTTGAATAAGTAACGTCCAGCTGCTCCTTGGAGATGGTTCCCTTTTTCAGACACTGGGCTGCTGAAGGGCTCAGGAGCCTCGTGGTCCTGGGCTCCATTACTAGAGCCTTTGCAACTTTCCAGAACCTCCATGTCTCCCTTTTCCTCACTCCTTTCATCCTCCGTGGGTTCTGGATTTTCCTCCTGGGAAAGTGAGTCCTGGCTGGGGCCGTGGCCCCCCACAGTGGCAGACTCGCCTTCCGGTGGAGCAGGGGCCCCCAGGGCACTCTCCTGGGGGCCCTGGGCAACATCCTGGCTACTGCCAGACTCTTTGGGGGGAGACTTTTTCTCTTCCAAGGCTTCGATCACGTCCTTGGGCGCTAGGGGCACTTCTCTCAGTTGTCTCACTCGGTCTCTTTTCTTCCTCCTTAAGTGAATCCAGGAGTTTTCTATGGCCGTTAGGAAAAGGCTGATTTCCTCCTTTCCACAGGGAACTCGTTTATGCTGGACCTGTTTGGAGGAAAAACAATTTCATAGATCACTTTTCTCCTCTGAAAACTCCTTTAAAAAAAGAAAAGAAAAGAAAAAAGATAATTTGTAAGTACTTCTTCAATGTGCTTATCAACCAGGTACCTTTAGATCAGTGAGGATTTTTTCAATCCATGTCGTCACAACCACGATACCTTCCACTGTTTCAGGACCCAGAGATGATGCTTTGAGGGCTAGTTCTTTCATCACAGACTCCAGGACTACAAACGTAATGGGCTTCCTTGGCTTCTCTAGTTTTCTTCGCTTACTGGGTGGTGACTTGAAAGAAAAAAGAGGGCACGGGAGAACAGGGGAAGGTCATCCAAATAATCAAATCTCATGCATTATAATGAATTCAGCTGGGGGAATCTCCATAACCTTTGCTACCAACTGCAGAGCCCTAAGAAAGAACACAGGCCTTGGCATGTTTATTTTTAATACTTAAAACAACTGTGCCAAATGGGTTTATCATCTCCCCATTTTATAGATGGGAAAAACTAAGATACAGAGCAGCGATGGAATCTGCTTAAGGTCACATGGTTAGTATTTGTAAAGTTAGGATTTGAATCCCAAACCCAGGTATTTTCTGCCTGTGTTCTATCAGTATGTAACTCCTCTGATTACTAAATGTCCTTCATCTACCTGCTATGCCAAAACAGGCCTGTGCAACTATTTCTTTCAAGGCAACTCAAGGACCCTATGGGCACTGTGTTCCTTTCTATTAAAAAAAAAATGCATGGCTTAAAATCACCACCACAGAGCCCAAGTTGATACGTGCTGAGACTTGTTGAAAGAGAGCAGCTGGTGAGTGGCAGTTTGTGAGAATGACCAAGGCACCAGGATCGCATGGGCGGAAGAGGACGCTGAATCCAGGCACATCAGGGCCAAGCCAGTGCCCAACCATCCACTGCCTCTTGGCTGAGGAGGGGACACTAGTGCCCACGAGGACAGTGGATTTGAAAGCTGATTCCACATAGCTCAAGACCGTCCTCTTCCTTTAAATTTCAGGCTTGGAAAGTGAATTACACTCTTACCACTAGAGGGACTCAAGTTCCGTTTTAAAAACCAAATGACACTGCTGTATTTAAAGCTGATTTCTTTCAAGTAAAAGGTTACCCTCCCCCATCTTTTTTTCTCCAGTTAGACTCTTAGCTAAGATCAGATAAATTATGGACACTTTAAGAGACTGACTTGTAGACAAATTTTATCAAAATTAGAAAAAGAATTTAAGCTAATTCTAAAGTTAGGATCAAAATGTGCAGGATTATAAAAATGGCTCAAAAAGAGACAATACCCAGTCAGCTCTGAAGATCTCTTCCTAAGGAGCAGCATTTGATAACTGTGTGGCTGTGAGCCAGCGCCAGAGCACGTGAGTGCACAGACAGTGAGGCCCAGTTACTGGGTGAGGCCTTGCAGGGACTAACTAGGAACTCCCTGTCCCCATACACACAAGAAAACAGCCCGTTTATTCTATGCCAGAACACTTTTAGATGGTATTTCCTAGAAACAATCAACATTTTCTCTTTATACCAGATATTAGCTAATAAAAAAGGGAAGCTAAAGAATAGAAAACAAGCGTAGAAGAAAAGGACCAAAAACAAAGGGTGTGTGTATGAGTAAGAAACTTGCTCTTGAGAAATGAACGGCAGACTCTAAGCCCTGAAGTCTGAACTTGTTCAATTAATGTTTCAGGCAAGATGGGACAAATTCATATAGGCACCAAGACAGCAGCATTGTTATTACCCAATCACCCAACATAAGAAACACAACTTCTCCAGTTACTGAGAGCCTAAACTTTGCACTGAGGAGCTTGATATATGATTATTAAGCTGGGGGTGAAAAAGATGGTGGTATGTAGGAGGAGGATGGGAGACAAGAATCAAACTATTCTTTCCACTTCCTGACATCCAAAGCTGTTACCATGGAAAGGTCACCGTCGCAGGGCCATCCCTGACAGCACACCAAAGGTCATCTACAAATATGGCTGGAAGGATAGCAGCTCATCTCTCTTTGGACAGAGGCGGGAATCATTTGTGCTCACAAATTCCAACCAGCAAACGTGAAGATATTGCTGCGTCTGTCATTTCCTGCAATAGTCTCTTCCAAAAATAAGCCTGGGCTTTTCTAGAACTTAAAGGAGAGAAATGCACCCTCATCAAACTTAACAAGAGCTCTCTCAAGGACCCACTTTTCAGAAACAGCAAAACAGACAGCTTGTTGCCTTGTTACACCAGAACAAAAATGAAAACTTCTCCACCTCATATATGGCTCCTTTACCTTGCATCCTGGCTCCAATGTACCATATATAATGGTCAATCAACAAATCTGGTATTTCTGAAGATTTTTAGTGAATTGTTTTCACTCTCTCACACACCCATTCTCAGGATTTAGTTTTAATCTTGGCCATGTCACACAGCTTAGGGATCTTAGTCCCCCAACCAGGAATTGAACCTGCACCTTTGGCAGTGAAAGCGCAGATTCCTAACCACTGGGCCACCAGGGAATTCCCTAGTTTTATTATAGAAACTAGGTAAGCACTCAAGAGACAGATAATTTATACTTTAGAAACTCTAAAAGCTTTTAAATGATTAAAGATTAACTTAAGTCTGGCTTATAGCAATCATTCCTCATCCTTTCTTGCTCATACTGAAAATTCTCAGTAGGCAAGGCCAGAGTAAAATACAGGGGCAAGTCCTAATAAATTAATAGTTAAATTCAACCCCACAGGTTCAACAGCAGGTAGTTTTATACCCTGTCACAACACTATTAAATAGAAGCTGTCTGTTTTTCCCCAACTGAGATGATCTTAACTTGCTAATATGCTTTTCAATCTCAAACCACATATATTTTCAATGAAGAGTGCTATACTCAAACTGTCATAGTTTGGAAGACAAAGTAACAATTTAACACTTAAAAACATAATTTTTAAAAATCAATAATGGTTAATTCAGTTTAATGTAAAAAACTAGAAGGTGAATTTACAACTGATTTTGGGTTAGAAGATGAACTACTATATCACCTAGCTGAAATTACAATGTGAAAGAAGTCTGGTGGGGAGTTGTAAATTCTGCAGAGAACAGAGGCTTTGTATCTTTTACACTGCAAGGATTCAATGAATAATCATCAAGATGGGAGGAACTTCAAGTGTTACCACACTGAAACCATGAATTGGACAAAAATAGTTCTTACATTTTAAAAATATGCTTTACCTAGCAGAGCTTTTTTTTTTTTCCTTTTAAAATATTTATATGGCTGCACATGTCTTAGTTGTAACATGCAAATTCAGCATGTGGGATCTAGTTCCCTGATCAGGGATCAAACTAAGGCCCCATACATTGGGAGTGCAGAGTCTTAAGAGCTGTCTTTAAATTGCTTAAATCTTCACGCTTCCATTGATTTCTAGACCTCCGTGGTGCAACCAGTCAGAAGACTTTCAAATCAGGTGTAACCTGATACAAATCTGTATAGCATTCGCATTCTGCTGAAGCTCTGCTACCTGCGGCTAAGGTAGAACACAGATCTCCCTCATATCTGCAGGACAAGAAGAGGGTCATTCACTAAGATCTGCTGAGCATGAAGCCACAGCCTCCTCGATAAGACAGAGCAGCTTCCAGAATGGTCTTGAGGGGAAAGGCATGCTCCTGCTCACCACATAGGGGTCTTCCCTGCTTTGTCACATTCTGAATGGCTACCGCTCCAGGTCCTCCAGGAACAAGCCGAGTATCTGTGAGCTGTTACTCAGCACAGGCTACGGTTTATGAAAAAACAACGCCAAGGGGCCAATACTGACACCTGGCTGGAATACACACAAGAAGTGCACTGGGATGGACAGTCATATCATCTTGCCTTTTTCATATGTGTATCAGCTCTGCTGCCATGAAGTGCACTAAGTATTTTGCTCTCTAAAAGTGTGGCTTCTTTATTAACAGCCCAGTGGCATTTCTGTTGTTATCTAATCTGACTGGTTGCTGTTTTTAAAATGTCCTGTAATCATTCCTAGATATATGTAAAAACAATACAAAGTTTAAAAAAAAAAAAAAAAGGGAAAAAGTTTATGTAGAATGCTACCTATCTAAGAAAGCAGGTGGCTATAACTGTGTATTTTCTTATATTAAAACAACCAACGCCACTAAAAACAATGGGAGGATAAATCAGAAAATCATTTAAATAGTACCCCAAGGAGAAGAGGAATTGATTGGGGTGAAAGAGACAAGAGAATGAAGCTAGACTTCTAGTATCCTTTTTGAGATTTGATTTTTAAAACCATGTATGAGTATCTTTTACAATTACCAAACAAAACTAAATAGTACGTACAAAAAAAGGCAATCCCTAAAAATACAAAATGAAATAAATAAATACGAAATAATTACTTTTGTAAATAAATACGAAAATAGTTACAGATGAAATAATACACTCTAAGATTTGCTTTAGAATCATCAGGGCAGCTCAACACTACTGGGACATCAAATACAGAGGCGGTGAGAAGGAATGGTGGGAAATGATAATACAATATATTTTACTGAGCACCTACTATATATATCAGGCACTGTGTTATGTACATTTAATCCACAAAACCTGATGTGGTAGGTACTATCAGTAACCCCCAACTTACAGATGAAAAAACAAAAACTTAGAGAAGTAACCCGCTCAACCTAAAGATAGACCGCTTCTATACACTCTGCAATAGTTTTAGGGTAATCCACCATGCTACCGTTAAACAAAATACCAGAACAAACTATGTTAGAAGTAAGTTCATGCAGAATGCAAATGACTGAAAGAGATAAATCCAGGGACGTCCCTGGTGGTCCAGTAGCTAAGGCTCTGCTGCCAATGCAGGAGGCCACGGTTTGATCACTGGTTGGGGAAATAGATCCCGCACGCAGCAACTAAGATCCTGAATGCTGCAAGTAAGACCAGCACAGACGAATAAATAAATATATATAAAGATAGGTCCAGAGAGATTTCTATGGGCTGCATGGTTAAGAAGGCTTTATGCAGAAGCTGGAATTGAACTGGGCTGCAGTGAAGGGAAGTCCACAGAAAGGATCAGATAGAGAAAGGCTGTGAGCAAAGACTGTAATGACAGTCAGCAAAGACCCTGGCATCACGAGAAGACTGTGTAACTTCTAATACCTAGAAGGCAGCACAATCAGGAAAACAGGGAATGATTAGGATAGAAGGGAAGTCAAAGACAGATTTAGGAGGAACAAGGAGCCACTGAGGAGCCATCTTTTCTTTGAAAGGCAAGCTCAGGATGAATCCAGGTGACCGTTACACGAAAGGTGGCTGGGATGGGTTTATAGCAAGGTGCTGAGGGGCTGCTGAGTAGGTAATACCTGATTAGACTGGAACAAAGGGCAGTCCTTGGGCAGCACAGTGACTTCGAGCTTAGGCTGTGAAATCAGACTAAGCAAGGCTTCTACCTGACGTTTTAGAGTCTCCAATTTTGTCATCTAAAAAGTGGGGATAATGCCACCCACTTGATTATTGTCAGGTTTGAATAAAATCACATAATGTGTGTGAAGCACTCTGGTGCTTGAAATCTACTATATCGATTAACATTATGCTTGCAACGCTGTTCCTTAGTAGAAGTTCTACATTATATTCCTTTTAACACTCAGCAAATACTCTGTGCACCAACTATGAGTCAGACCCTGACAATTCCTCCTCCATGAAGTCCTCCCAGACTGAACCATTTTCTTTTCTGAATGGCCTAATTCTCCACCATTCTGATTCCTACCATTCATTTCAGTACTCACTCATATGAACTTTTGTATCCATACTTCTCTTTCGTAAAGCTAATCATTGTAAGCAATAGGAAATGGTATCTTATTTCTTTGGTATTATCACAATGAACGTCACAATAAGAAAAGTCAAAAGAGAAGGAGCTTTAGCTTTGGTTTTGCTCAACAGCCTAGATCCTTAACCATCACATCTGTTTCAGAGCATAATTTATGGTCTGGTCTAGTACTGGTCTTCGAACCATGTCCTTCCCACCCCCACCCTTTGCCACACTGAGCAGCTTATGGGATCTTAGTTCCCCAACAGGGGACTGAACTGGCACCCTCAGCAGTGAGAACACAGGGTCCTAAACACTGGACTGCCAGAGGACCCCCTCTAACCATGTCTCAACAGGAGAATTCTCTCAATAAATAAAATCAATACACAGTACTGACAAAAGCAGATCAGAGATCTGCTGATGGGATCTTTAAAATGAGAGAGAGCCCTGAGGTACCACCCTGAAACCTGTCTCCAAGTGTCATCCCCTGAGCACCTACACGGAATCCCTCCNTCTCAACAGGAGAATTCTCTCAATAAATAAAATCAATACACAGTACTGACAAAAGCAGATCAGAGATCTGCTGATGGGATCTTTAAAATGAGAGAGAGCCCTGAGGTACCACCCTGAAACCTGTCTCCAAGTGTCATCCCCTGAGCACCTACACGGAATCCCTCCTCTATCTGGAATTAGTTTGAGAACATGTGGACTAGGAAGAGGAGCACTGTCAGAAGAACCCCATCCTGACACTAACAAGACTACCTAATTAATTTGACCCCTTCCCTCCATCTGTTCTCCAGAAAGCCCTCTAGTTATGACTCCCTGGACAAGAAAGACCCAGGCTCAGAGTAAATGTGTTGAACAGAGGGGGTTCATTTTTAAAACCAGAATTCCTGGGCAGTGCTCAGACCAAGAGTACATACCATTTACTAGAGTCACATTATTTCCCCTTTTTCTTTTAACAAGTGTGTCAAACTTCTGAAAGCAAAGAAAAGCTAAAATAATGCCTTGAGCAATGCAAGAAGCTTGGACAAAGAGGCATTCTAAATGGCTTGTTAAAGTCCTGTAAGGAACAGTCCTTGTGATATGCTTCCTTATATCTGTCATCAGTCGGAAATGAACAGACACAATTTTATCAACACTAGGACTCGTCTTTTGGCTGTTAAAATAAATCCAAACAAGAGGATTGGGCTTAGTGTGGGGACTTGAATCAGCAGCAAATTAGAATTTTTCAGCATTCAGCATCAACGGAAGCAAGCCAGTAGGCCTGAGATAAGTGAAAACAGAAGTTGCCATAGTAACTTGTACATTTACCCTAAAAAGGCGGGAATGGGGGTGGGGTGGGGAAGTAGGTCAATGTTTCTGCTTAACCAGCTCCAGTCCTTGGCTTCCTCTCCTCACCTAAAGCAGCATGCACCTCCCTCCCCGCCGCGGCTGACAGGAGCAAGAAGAGAGAATGAGGTGACCACTTCAAAAGGCAGGGAGCAGGGAGAGGTCCAGGTAGCGAGAAGGAGAACCAAGAGGGCAGCCCACTGAAGCCCTCCTGAGTGCCCTGGGACCCCTGGGAGAGCGGCTGCTGATCGCGGGCACCAGTGCTAAGAAACGGTTGCTGGGCNACTTCAAAAGGCAGGGAGCAGGGAGAGGTCCAGGTAGCGAGAAGGAGAACCAAGAGGGCAGCCCACTGAAGCCCTCCTGAGTGCCCTGGGACCCCTGGGAGAGCGGCTGCTGATCGCGGGCACCAGTGCTAAGAAACGGTTGCTGGGCTACCACAAATCAGAAATTGCCGTTTTCCCTGTAGCAGTTTAAGTGCACCTAATGGAGCACTTGGGAATGCGTTATTAGCAGCTTTGGGTCGGGGGCAGCAGTGTGGAGGGGTGAGTACTCTGGCGTGGCAGAAGCCTGGGGCCCTTAGCAAGAGGCAGTCTTTCATGGCTGAAACTATGAACAGGGCTCGAGGATGACAAAAAGACAGGGAGGGAGGGAGGAAGGCTTAGCTGATTCCTTTTCAAAGTAAGCTGGTTTTACTACCACAGAAACACAGTGCTCTTTGATACTCTGCTCTGAAATAGCTGTTAATCCAAGAGGGCAAGGGTGTCGCTGGTCCCTGAGATGGCCTGGAGGGTGCCAGAGCTCATTATCAGCTCTTCTGCCTGCGGTGCCAACAAGTGCAGAAAGCAGGTTCAACAGAAAGCACTCGGAAACAGGTGCAGTTCCATTTTCCTGCAGCTGTTAATGTCTGCATAGGGATAAGCTAGGGCTTTACTAACGACTTTAACCATTTGGTGGGAAAGCCCTGGTATTCTTATTCTAGAGGATGACAGAAAGGATAATCCCTCAGGGAGGTCAGAAAAAGCACAATCATCTTTGGTGATCAGTGAGAATTTCAAACACTAACCTCTGGACACCCTACTGTAAGGCACAGAGGCAAGTCTGGACTTCCATCAGACAGGCCATTCAGACTTCACTGGGAAAACGTATTTCAACCCAGCAGCACACCTATCTGCAGAGTACACGAAGGGAAGGCTCAGTTTCAAATCTGAGCTCATGTATTCAGAAACAACTGCAAATGGTCCCCTCATATTTCCGCACATCTCTACTCCTCTGCCCTACAGGAGAAGCAAAGAGGCTCACAGTTACAGCAACACTTAAGAGACTCTGGAGACAAAGCGTGGCCAAGACCTTGGGAGAGGAACACCCAGGACAAACCTATGGTGTGGACAGGGGACTGGAGACAGTGAGCAAGACCAGGTATGAGGCCTCCACAAAAACTGTGGGGAGCAGCAGCTCAAGCTGAGCAATGTGTGCATGAACGTTAAGGCGGACCACTCCAGGCAACAAGAAGTCAATCCTTCCAGAGGAAAAGTGAGAACAAACAGATGCTATTCTATTACCACCTCTTATGTAGCCTAGGAAAATTATTCCAGCTAAACAGTTCAGAAACATTTTTCTTTTGCATATGGTATCAAGCACAGAGGACAACAAGAATTTTGTGGATCATAAAAT
Source organism: Neotragus moschatus (assembly GCA_006410615.1). Taxonomy (NCBI): domain Eukaryota; kingdom Metazoa; phylum Chordata; class Mammalia; order Artiodactyla; family Bovidae; genus Neotragus; species Neotragus moschatus. Next base: position 3,560,959 of record SJYA01002500.1, read on the forward strand.
TACAGAAGAATGCTCACGGTCAAGCACATGCAAAGTAGACAAAATAGGCTAATGAACTATATCACCCAGCTTCAAAACTCATCAATATTCCAGTGCTCATCTGAAAGTCAAGACAGGACCCTTTACTCAAATGATCTCTGAGTTTTACACATCAAAAGCCTGCAATCCCAAATGGCAATTTCTACATCCACAGGAACCCTAGGAGACAGCTACTCTAGGAAGATAGCAGTGATAAAAGAGAACAGACTTCAATTTCAATTCTTCAGGAATGTTCAACAGAAAAATCATACCCACAAGGTGTTTGTATTTGAATTTTTTAATTGCTAAAAGATGCATTTCCAACTCATTTACATTTCCTGATTCAGAATCACTGAGTTGCACAGATTCAGAGAGAAAGGTTTTATGGTCACCACAGACAGCTTTCCAGGACTGTGCCTGGTTTACAACCACTCTCCACTGTGATGTAAGCATCTGGGGCAAACTTCAGGGAAACAAGACAGTACAGATTTAATTGATTTATGACCTACTAAACCCCACCACGTACTGGATTTCGGCAAAGCTAAAAGAAGGTCTCAACTTACTGGTACTGTTACGTCATCATAAAAACTCCAAGCCAAAGCCCATCTCATTGTCCGACCCTGGCAGAATTCAGTATAGGTGACTTTAGGAACCTGAAACCAAAAAACACAGCATCGAATCATTCTATTAGTTCCACTAAAATGTTTCTGGCTGCTGCCTCATTTTAAATTATAGGTTGGTCTTTCTTTTTATCAGTTAACAAAAGCTACCATCCAAAAACAGCTAGGCCCAGCTGCCTAATAACCAACAAGTAAATCGTTGTTGTTCAGTCGCCCAGTCGTGCCCGACTCTTTGCGACCCCATAGACTGCAGCACACCAGGCCCCCCTGTCCCTCACCATCTCCTGGAGTTTGCCCAAGTTTATGTTCATTGCATCAGTGATGCCATCCAGCCCTCTCAACAAAGTTGTAGGCTTTTTTCTTCCCATGAAACATGGGAGACAATTTATAGTTTCGGCTTCAAGGTTAGATATATGAAACACTCAAAATGCAGTCCTTTCAGAGAACTACTGGTAAAATGATTCAAACGTTCTTTTGTTTTCTTTTTTTAGGAAAGAGAGCCTGAAAAGCCTGGCTAGACATAGCTATGTAGTCTCCATTTTAAGGCCTTAAAAAAAAAAAAAAAAAGCCTTATTTTAATGATTTGCAAAAAGTCCCTATTAGCCCCAAAATTACATCATTAAAAAGACTAAACAAGCAATAGACAAGCAAAAATAAACAAAAAACACATTTAGGGTTTTTTGGTATACAGGAAAATTCTACACTTCAAGTGTTCTNAAAAAAAAAAAAAAAAGGCCTTATTTTAATGATTTGCAAAAAGTCCCTATTAGCCCCAAAATTACATCATTAAAAAGACTAAACAAGCAATAGACAAGCAAAAATAAACAAAAAACACATTTAGGGTTTTTTGGTATACAGGAAAATTCTACACTTCAAGTGTTCTATACCATCAAAAGTGGTTCACACCAGAATAGTAATGACAAAGCCTCACCCCTTGTATGCGAAGTTCTTCCTTCAGAGGAGCCAGGCTGCATTTCTTTCCCAGCATACAGCTATACCATCTGGGGGTGGGGGGTGGAAAAAGCAGCCAAGTCAAACATTGTTTATGTGGTTACATTTTTCAACCAAGCATTACTCAAGCTAACAAGATGAGAAGAATAGCAAATACTGAGTCAAGTTACAAGTGACAAAAACAAGAATTGTATATAATGTATTTAGGCAGAGAATAAATCTAGGGAAGGAAAACATACCCACAGCAACTTAAACAAAAAGTCACTTAGTTTATCCAATTACTTCAGGGCTATATGTATGTAGAAAGAGAGAGGGGTATCACTTATAATGCTAAGAATGAAGGCCACTCAGCTCTGGGACAGAAATTACTTAATAAATAACAAAAACAAGGATACACACCCCCCTACAACATATTAAGACAAACTGTAAAATCTAGCACAACCTGTACTTTGAGATATGCAATCATCTGCAAATAACTTAAGAATATATATTGCACTAAAGTTTCAACAGAACATGAGATCAGTTTTCTCTATAGCAAATACAAATCCAAGAGAGGGAGTATGAAGATGAAGCACACTGGTTAAAACATAAAAGGACAGACTTTATCTCTTCTGATTATTCTAAAAAGTTTGCAAAGTATAAAATTTATACAGAGCTTCTGCTTCAGGCTATGATAGATTAATTAGTAAGAAAACTGCCAACAGGAAACTGGACAAAATATATGAAACGATTTTTCAGAACTGGACAACTGCAGTGAAGACCTATGAGCTCAGAGAAGAAAACAAGGTGAGTCCCACAACTGCCAGAGCTTACTGCCTGGAAGAAATTTCCAAGCTGCAATGCAGGGAAAGGAAACTAAAATAGAACCCCAAAATCCTGCTGAATTGTTGAGACAGGCTGGAGCTCAGAGAGTCTGAGGCAGTAAGAATTTGAAGAGCAAAAGAGAAGAGAAGAAGGAGCTGCACAGGGAGAGAATTCTGGACATCTGCAGAGGAGTTCCCTGGAATATTCTGCAGAATAACGATCTTTGGGTGCTGGGAGCGAGGTGGGGTGGAGGTGGGTGGAGGCTGGGGAAAGAATTCTCAGAAAACAGTAAGCTGAACAACTCCTGGATTCCAGACAGTGAGGACTTAGTTTTGTGGTTAGACAGCTAGTTTGTGGTTCTACTATCTACAGCAGAAAGCCCTTGTTAAAGAAAAGCGGCAAGTAGAAGAATCCTGAAAGGGATGCTGCTTTTAAGGGGGCGAGAGGCTGTTCTGAATCTGCACTAATAAAGCTTACAAAAACACGACCTGAAAAAGGATCCAACTGATCACAAGTAATCTAAGTAAGCAGTAAAACAAAGTCCAAAACTCATTAAAGGAATACAATGAAACAGAGCATCCCCACACATCAGATACACAATGTCCAACATTTAGTAAAAAACTACCAGATATTAAAGAAGCAGGAAAATGACTCACAATCAGGATTTAAAAATCAATCATTAGAAACTGACGAAGTAAGATGATGGAATTAGTAGACGAGGACATCAAAACAGCTATTAGAAATATGTCCCATAATAAAACATAGACATGATGAGGCAAAGAGGGAAGGTATAAAAACTAACCAAACAGAACTATAAGACATGAAAATTACAATATCTCAAACAAAAAATTCACTGGATTAGATTAATAGCATATTAGACTCTGCAAAAGAAAAGATGTATGAACCTGAAGACAGGAAAAAAAAAAAAACTGAAATAAAGCACAGAGGGTGGGAAAAAAGAAAAAGATGAAAAAAATAACATAGCACAGTATGGGACAGTATCAAGCTGTACACATAATCTGAGTTTCAGCACAGTATTGGGACAGTATCAAGCTGTACACATAACATAGCACAGTATGGGACAGTATCAAGCTGTACACATAATCTGAGTTTCAGCACAGTATTGGGACAGTATCAAGCTGTACACATAATCTGAGTTTCAGCACAGTTATGGGACAGTATCAAGCTGTACACATAATCTGAGTTTCAAAAGAGACAAAAGGGGGACAAAAAGTATTTGAAAAAAAAGATCCAAATTTTTCCCAAACTGGTAAAAACTATAAACATATATAAGTTCAATGAACTTCACACATTAGAAACATAAAATAAAACCATATTATATATTTAAAATACATAACCAACAAGGACCCACTGTATAGCACAAAGACCTTTGCTCAGTACTCTGTAACAACCTAAATGGGAAAAGAATTTAAAAGAATAGATATGTATAATGGAATCTTTTTGCTGCACACATGAAACTAACACAACACTGCTAATCAACTATAAAATATAAAATAAAAATTAAACCAAAAGAAACCACACTAAGGTACTTCATAATCAAAGCGCCAAAAATCAGAGACAAAAAGGAAATCTTAAAATCAGGGAGAGGGTAGAGACTTTTTGTTCAAAAGAAGAAAGATAAACGTAAATATTTAATATCAACCTCTCATCAGAAATAATGCAAACCAGAAGACAACAGAACGACATCTTTAAAGGACAGAAAGGAGGAACTCCCTGGTGGTCCAGTGGTTAGGACTCCATGCTCTCACTGCCACGGGCCCAAGGTTCAATCTTTGGTTGGGGAACTAAGATCCCATAAGCCATGTAAGAAGCAGCAAGTCACCATTTTGTCTTAACAAGAGCTGAACAAACTAAAAATCAACTTTTCTTAAATCCATGACAGAAGTACTCATAGGGCCTCTAAAATTGGAAATAGACAAATACAAAGAGGCAACAACTTACTAAAGCAGAAACCCACCAGCAAACATCTCCATGGGAACAACCAGTGCTGAGGTAGAGAAACCTGCGCTGAAACTGCCAACTTGCCAGAGACTCAGCATTGACGAGCCTGAGAAATAAAACTTCCAGGGGTACCCACTCATCAGGGACCCCATGCTTTTGTAAATATTATCTGGGAGCTTGACCGGGTTCTTACAGTGAGTAAAAGGAAAAATTCCCTTACACTTCTGGCTGAGGGAGAGGAAAAGGAACCATTTTGAATTAGACTAGGGCATCCTGTTCTTAAAAAAGTCTGCCCCCAGGAGAAACCAATTAGCCAGAGCCTGACCTCTTGGGGTTTTATCAGATCCTGACTGACCCAGAGGAGGGATATCATCCAACTCCAGCATACTCTAGGCATCCTTTCCCACCAAAGCAGGGGGAAAAACTGAGAAGCATGTGTGTAGATCACAACCCAGAAGTACAGGGTCACTGAAGGGCTAAAACCTATTCAGGGGACTACAGAATGCTTTGGCATTACTAAAGACCTATAAGAGCAGTTCCTTTGACCAAGGACATCATGTCTTCCTATTTTAATTATAAGACACACTAAAAGGCAAAAAAAGCTCCAACAGTCTGACAGGCAGAGAAACCATCAGAACCAGACATGGCAAGGATATTGGGTGTTATCAAACTAGGAATATAATAACTATGATTAAGATGCTAAGGGCCCTAATGGCTAAAGTAGACAGCATGTAAGAACAGATGCGTAATGTAAGCAGACAGAAGGAGATTCTAAGAACCGAAGAAAAATGAAAGAGATCAAAAACGCTGTAATGGAAAGGAACAACGCCTTTGATGGGCTGATTAGTAGATTAGACACAGCTAAGGAAAGACTTGAGTCTGGGGTTACCTCAATAGAAACTGCCAAAAGTGAAAAACAGAATATAATATTCAGGAACTGTGAGACCACTATAAAAAATGTCAAATCTGTGTAATGGAAACCTAGAAGGAAAAGAAAAAGAACAGAAGAAATACCTGAAACAATAATGATGGAGAATTTCCCCAAATTAATTTGGTTAGATACTGAACCGCTAAAAGAACACTGAGCAGAAAAAAATATTCAGAAACTGCACCTAGGTGTATGACTTTTAATAAAATCAAAGATTAAAAAAATCCTCAAAGAAGTCAGAAAAAGATACACCTCATCTATAAGTAAGAATTACATACAACTTGTGTTAAGAAACTATGCAAGCAAGAAGACGTGAAATACTTATTTCAAACACAGCTGACTTCAGAGCAAGGCAAGCTATCAAGAACAAAGAGGGGCATTATTCTAACCTAAAATGGGGACAGTCCTCCAAGAAGGCATAACAGTCCTTAATGTGTCTGTACTTAACAGAGCATCAAGCTACATGAGGCAAAAACTGATAGAGCTGCAAGAAGAAACAGTTGAGTCTTCTTTTAGAGATGGAAATTTCAAAAACCTTCTATCAGAACGGACAGATCTGGCTGGCAAAAATAAGACATAGTTGAATTCAACAACACCATCAATCAACTGGATATAACTGACATATATAAACTATTCATCTTCTCAAGATCACACAGAATATTCACCAAGATAGACTGCTCTGAGCCCTAAAATACATCTTAACAAAGTTTAAAGGAATAAAAATCATACAACATCTGCTCTTAGTCCACAAGGGAATTAAACTTGAACTCAGTAACAGAAAGAGAGCTAGAAAATCCCCAAGTACTTGGAGATTAAACAATACATTTCTATATAACACATGAGTCAAAGAAACTATCTCAAGAGAAATTAAACAGCATTTTGAACTAAATGAAAATGAAAATACAATTTGTTAAAGTTTATGTAGTGAAAGCGGTCCTTAGAGGGAAATTTATAGCACTGAATGAATACATAAGAAAAGAAAAATCTAAAATCAATCATCTAAGCTTCTACCTCAGGAAGCTAAAAGAGTAAATTAAATCCAAAGCAAACTGAAGAAATAATAAAAATTGAAATCAGGAAATCAATAGAAAAAAATCAATTATGTCAAAAGTTGGTCCTTTAAAAAGATCAATAAATTCAATAAGCCTCTAGCCAGGCTAAGGAGAAAAGAAAAAACAAAAAGAGAGGACACAGATTCCTAATATCAGAAATGAAAAGGTGCAAAGATAATCTTTCCAACAAGTGGTGCTGCAACTGGACATCATATGCAAAAAAAAAAAAAACACCCAGAACCCAAAACTATACACAAACATTGTATCATTTACAAAAATTAACTCAAAATGGATCACAGACCTAAATGTAAAACATAAAACCTAGACAACAATATAAGAGAAAATCTAGATGACCTTGGATTTGGCAGTAACAATGATTTAGATACGAACACCAAAGGGAGGATCCATGAAAGAAATAACTGACAACCTGGACATCATTAAACTTTGTGAAAGATAGTTCAAGAGCGTGAAAAGACAAGTCACAGACTGGGAGAAAATACGGACCACCTGTCTGTTATCTGAAATATACAAAGAGCACTTATAAGTAAACAATATGAAGACAACCAATCTGATTTTAAAATGAGCTAAAGACTAACAAGACACCCATCAAAGAAGAAATACAGATGACAAACAGGCATCTGAAAAGATGCTCCATATCACATGTCATCAAGGAAACAGAAACTAACAAGATACCCCTACACACCTATCAGAATGGCAAAAATCCAGGACACTGACAACACCAAATGCTGGTGAGTATGCAGGGCAACAGACACTCTCATTCTGTCAGTTTAAAGACAAAAAAGGTCAAGCCACTTTGGGAGTCTTCCAAATATACTTTTACCATGTGATCCAGCATTTACTCAAAGAAGCTGAAAACTTCTCCGCACAAAGATATGCACACTGATGTCTATAGCAGCTTTGTTCATAACTGTCAAAACTTGGAAGCAATCAAGATGCCCTTCAGCAGGTGAATAGATAAATAAACTGTGGTATGATCAGACAGTGTAATATTGCTGCTGCTGCTAAGTCGCTTCAGTCGACTTCAATTCTGTGCAACCCAATAGACGGCAGCCCACCAGGCTCCCCCATCCCTGGGATTCTCTGGGCAAGAACACAGGAGTGGGTTGCCATTTCCTTTTCCAATGCATGAAAGTGAAAGGGAAGTCACTCAGTTGTGTCCGACTCTTCTCGACCCCATGGACTGCAGCCTACCAGGCTCCTCTGTCCATGGGATTTTCCAGGCAAGAGTACTGGAGCAGGTTGCCATTGCCTTTTATTTGGCACTAAAAAGAAATGAGCTATTAAGCTGAGCCATGAAAAGACATGGAGAAAACATATATACATTCCTAAGTTAAAGAAGCCAATCTGAAAATGCTACATAGTGTATGATTCCAACTATATGGCACTCTGGAAAAGGCAAAGCTATAGAGATGGTAAACGCCAGTAGTTGGGAGGGATGGGTGATCAGGTAGAGCACAGAGGATTTTTTAAGGCAGTAGAAATATTATGTATATTATAATGATGGATAAATGTAAATATACATGTGTCCAAACTCACAGAATATACAACACAAGGATAAATCCAAATGTAAACAATGGACTCTGGGTGGTAACAAAGTGTTGAAGTAGGCTCATCAATTTTAACAAATGTCCCACTCTGGTGAGGGATACTGACTGTGGGGGAGGTATAGGGGCAGGAGTAAATGGGAACTCTCTGTAATTTCCCCTCAATTTTGCTGTACCTTAAACTACTCTAAGAAATAAACTAAGTACACCTGAAATTAACACAACATTATAAATCAATTAGAATCCATTAAAAAAATATATATATATATACATAAAAAGTCTAACACAGGAGAGAGACAGGAATGACCAACAAGCACATGCAAAGATGCCCAGTCACTGCTCATCAGAAAAATGCAATTTAAAACTAGAACAACGTATCACTATAAAACCAATAGAATGGATACATTTTAAAGTAATGGCAACATCAAATGGAGTCAGCTGGAACTCTCCTACAAGGCTGGTGAGAAGGGGAAACAGTACAGCCACCTGAGAACAGCCTGGCAACCTGACTCAGAAATCCTATTCCCAGGTATTTTACTCAAGATAAAGGAAAACAAGTCCACTCAGACTTGTTTGCAAATGTTCACAGCGGTGTTATCCATACTAGCCAAAACCTGAAAAGGGTCCAAATGTCCATCAACTGGTGAGTACATTAACCAATTATGGTAGATTCACACAATGGCATACTAAGCAATACAAAGGGAGACATTATGGATACTATGCATGTTACATGAAAGCCTGTTTTGCATTGGGTCATTTACAGTAATGAGGAAACAGCCTCAGGAAAAAAGTTTATTGTACTAACAAATCCTAGAGACAAGCAGAAATTGCCATGCAGGGTCACATGAAGAAGACACTAGGGTGGTCAGGAAGCAAACAACAGGAGTGAGGGGAGTGCTTAGGCCACATCCTCTATTGGAGTTTTCTCAGGACGGGCCAGGCAAGGCATGGGGTACAGTTTAGGATCAGTTAATGTGCATAACCTCCAAGGGCTCTGGGCTGTGAAGGGGTCCCCAGGCACCTAGCATCTGGCCCTGGGATGATCAGGCAAAGGAAGATGGCTTCCTGGGCTGAAGGTTCAGATAGAGTGGGGATCTATCTGCCTTGCAGATCCAAGGCTCACTCAGGCTGGGTCCTTTGCTGTATCTAAGAATCGGTGAGCCCAGGGAGGGGCAATCTCCCCTAGCAAGAACAGTCAAAACCTCATACTACACAGAAAATTAAAAATATTTACAATACAAAGCTAGACACAAAAATCCATTTATTTAAAAGTCTAGAACAGGCAAAACTACTATGATAGAAAAACCAGTGATGACTAGAAGTTGGGTAGGGTAGGAAGAGACTGCAAAGAGCCAGTAGGGAACTTTTCATAGTGATGGAAATGTTTTACATCTTGACTGTGGTGGCAGTGATGTATACATTTGTCAAGATGCATCAAATCATACACTTGAATTGGAGAAAGTAACTATATGCAAGTTATACCTCAATAAAGCTTATTTAAATACACAAACTTAAATATGATCTAGCTTGTATCTTCAAACATAAATACTAGTAAACAATGTAGTAATGCTTTGCATAGTCCTTGCTTTAGAACACAGCTTAGTTACACTAGCAATACATAATCTGTATCCTTCTTTTTTCACCAAGCATCATAATTGCTCCCGTGTCATTTGAAGTTCATCCAACTGCACACTATTTTTAAAGAGAAATTTCAGACTAAGGGAATACACATTCAACATTTACTTGTTTATATGCAAAGTAGCTATTGCTGCTGCTGCTGCTAAGTCGCTTCAGTCATATACGACTCTGTGCAACCCCAAAGACGGCAGCCCATGAGGCTCCTCTGTCCCTGGGATTCTCCAGGCAAGAACACTGGAGTGGGTTGCCATTTCCTTCTCCAATGCATGAAAGTGAAAAGTGAAAGTGAAGGCGCTCAGTCGTGTCCGACTCTTCGTGCCCCCATGGACTACAGCCTACCAGGCTCCTCCGTCCATGGGATTTTCCAGGCAAGAGTACTGGAGTGGGTTGCCATTGCTTTCTCTGAAAGTTATCTATTGTGAAGGTGAATTTATAGTCACTAAAACTCAAGTGGATTTAAGAGCCTCTAAAATCACATGCCAGGTTAAAACTATAAATTGTTTTTTTTTTTTTTTTTTTGCCATTTTTATAAGTTGAAAAAGGTTGAAGACTGGCAATTTCATATGGTTCATCTTACATTAAGTAATATAAATGAAAATCTTAATTATAAAAGCATGACAAATACCATTATATTGCTTTAGAAGTAGTATACATTAACCAGTACTTTGTTTTTATTGTTTATGGGTTCAAGAACAGGTAACAATCCTTATTTTTATATCATCAATCCTCTTCTAGATTTGAAGACACAAATAAACAGTTGTTCTACCTAAACTACTTTAAACAAACCGGGGTAAATTTACTTAGAGCCTAATCTATTTCATTTGGCAGCTTTACAAGGTTTGGAAGAAAAATAATATGGTCCCTTTAAGAAGGCAGTGTGTAAATGGAGAAATCATTAAGCAGGAATTAAAGCCTTTGGTTAAGTTAGGAGTAAGATGGAGAAATTAAAAGCAATTCGTGCTTACACAGTAACAGTATAAAATAAGTTGATTAACACCTTTCCTTTAAAATTAGCATTCCTGAACAGATTAAAAATTTTTTTCATTGAATTATAGTTGATTTACAATGTCTTAATTTCTGCAGTACAGCAAAGTGACTCAGTTATATACATATACATTCTTTTTTATATTATTTTCATTGTGGTTTATCCCAGGAAACTGAATATAGTGTCCTGTGCTATACAGTGGTATTTTGTTGTTTATCTGCTTCATAATAGCTGGCATCTACTACCTGAAACTCCGACTCCGTCCCTCTTCCACCCTCCTGCCCCATGACAACCACCGTCCTGTTCTCTGTGTCTGTGAGTCTGTTTCTGTTTCATACGTAGGTTCATCTGTGCCATATTGTAGATTTCACATATAAGTGATAGCATACAGTATTTGTCTTTCTGACTTACTCCACTTAGCTGAAGTACTCTCTAGTTGCATCCATGTCCTTGAGACATGACATGAGAATCACCAGAAGCCAAGAAAAGTTCAACAACAGAGAAAAAAGAAAGATGTTACTAACCTCCTCAAGTGATGAAAGGAAGCAAGCACTTAGACAACTAAGGCTCAGAGAACTTCTCTGGTGGCTCAGATGGTAAAGAATCTGCCTGCCAATGCAGGAGACACAGGAGACGCAGGTTCGATCCCTGTGTTGGATAGAACCCTGGACAAGGGAATGGCAACCTACTCCAGTATTCTTGCCTGGAGAATTCCATAGACAGAGGAACCCAGCAGGCTATAATCTTTGGGGTCTCAAAGAGTCAGACATGACTAAGCAACTAACACATTTGACAAGGCTTGTAATATGTCATTGGTACTTAATACAAGCTTGGCAGAGTTCATATTTCTTTTAACCCTTACTATAACTTAAATGGGGTTCTCAAGGCAAGAATACTGAAGTGGTTGGCCATTTCCTTCTCCAGTGGACCATGCTTTGTCAGAAGTCTCCACTACAAATACACTATGAATACAAGAATACACAGAAGAACTATACAAAAAAGATCCTAATGACCCACCCAGCTAACCAGATGGTGTGATCACTCACCTAGAACCAGACATCCTGGAATGCGAAGTCAAGTGGGCCTTAGGAAGAATCCTACAAACAAAGCTAGTGGAGATGATGGAATTCCAGTTGAGCTATTTCAAATCCTGAAAGATGATGCTGTGAAAGTGCTGTACTCAATACACCAGCAAATTTGGAAAACTCAGCAGTGGCCACAGGACTGGAAAAGGTCAGTTTTCATCCTAATCCCAAAGGAAGGCAATGCTAAAGAATGCACAAACTACCACACAACTGTACTCATTTTATACACTAGCAAAGTAATTCTCAAAATTCTCCAAGCCAGGCTTCAACAAAAGTGAACTGAGAATTTTCAGATGTTCAAGCTGGATTTAGAAAAGGCAAAGGAACTAGAGATCAAATTGCCAACATCCGTTGGATCATAGAAAAAGCAAGAGAGTTCCAGAAAAAAAAATCTACTTCTGCTTTACTGATTACACCAAAGCCTTTGACTGTGTGGATCACAAAAAACTGTGGAAANTGAACTGAGAATTTTCAGATGTTCAAGCTGGATTTAGAAAAGGCAAAGGAACTAGAGATCAAATTGCCAACATCCGTTGGATCATAGAAAAAGCAAGAGAGTTCCAGAAAAAAAAATCTACTTCTGCTTTACTGATTACACCAAAGCCTTTGACTGTGTGGATCACAAAAAACTGTGGAAAAGTCTGAAAGAGATGGGAATACTAGACTACCTGACCTGCCTCTGAGAAATCCATATGCAGGTCAAGAAGCAACAGTTAGAACTGGACATGGAACAACAGACTAGTTTCAAATCAGGAAAGGAGTACAGCAAGGTTTTATATTGTCACCCTGCTGATTTAACTTATATGCAGAGTATATCAGGAGAAACACTGGGCTGGAAGAAGCACAAGCTGAAATCAAGANTGCTGGGAAAGATTGAAGGCAGGAGGAAAAGAGGACAAGAGAGAATGAGACAGTTGGATGGCATCACTGACTCAATGAACATGAGTCTGAGCAGGCTCTGGGAGTTGGTAACAGACAAGGAAGCCTGGCATGCTGCAGTCAATGGGGTTACAAAGAGTCAGACATGACTGAGCAACTGAACTGTACTGAACTGTAACCTAAATACTGTATCATGAATCTTTTTTTTTTTTCCTTTCAGGCTGCATGGTGTGGCATGAGGAACATCCCCAACCAGGGATCAAACCTGCACCCCCTGCAGTGAGNACAGACAAGGAAGCCTGGCATGCTGCAGTCAATGGGGTTACAAAGAGTCAGACATGACTGAGCAACTGAACTGTACTGAACTGTAACCTAAATACTGTATCATGAATCTTTTTTTTTTTTCCTTTCAGGCTGCATGGTGTGGCATGAGGAACATCCCCAACCAGGGATCAAACCTGCACCCCCTGCAGTGAGTAGAAGCGTGATGTCTTAACCACTGGCCTGCCAGGAAGTCCCTTAGCTTCACTTAAAAAAAAAAAAAATTATTTATTTGGGTGTGTCAAGTCTTAGTTGCAGCACACAGGATCTTTAGTTGTGGCATACAAACTCTTCCTTAGCTTCACTTTTTAAAAACATGTCTGCCCATTAGATCCTAACTACTCTCAACAGGCATCTTGTGACAACTAATCAAAATGCAAGTAGAAAAAAAAAAAGAAAAGGATGATGTAGCTACCCAAGAGACTTTGAACCCATTATACTATTTTAATGATGAAAGTAGCACTCCACTCATTACAGCATTTAGTAATTCTTTTGGGACAGCAGGTTTCAAGAAAAATTATTTTGAGATTATTTCAAACGTACAGAAACTGCAAGATTAGCGCAAATAATTCCAGCATACTGTTCACCCTGATTCACTGCACTTTCCCCCATTTGCATGCTGTGTGTGTTTTTTCTAAACCATTTGAGGGTTAGCTACAGATATTATCATGTCCCGAACCTTAAATATTTTGGCATGTACATTTTAAAAAACAAGGGCATTCTCTCTTATAACCACCGAACAACGGTCAAACTGTGAAACTTTAACACTCATACAGTACTATTATCTGGAATATGGTCCATACTCAAACTTCACCAATTATCCCAGTAACGTCCTTCGTGTCAATTTTCTCCCCTGATGTAAGATACAATCTAGGATCACGCATTTCATTTACGTGTCACGTCTCTTTAGTCTCTTTCAATCTGGAACAGTTCTGCAGTCTGTTTTTTTGTTTTTTTTTTTTTACTTTCATGACCTTAATATTTTTTAAAAATTGTCTTACAAAATCTCTCAAGTTTGGTATGTCTGAAATTATCCTTAAGTCAGATTCAGGTTAAACATTTTGGGCCGGAAGAACACAGAGATGCTGTGTGTCCTTCTAGGCAACTTGTATCACAAGGTGATCATCTGGTCAAAGTGGTAACCCTCAATCTCTCCACTATAAAGTTACTATATATTTCTTTGTCATTGAGAAATGCTTTGTGATTAGGGAAATACCTTGAAACTATGAAAAATACCTTCTCTACAAATTCTCCATTGTTGACTCCTCCATGAATCAATTACTATAATGACTGCAAAATGGTGATTTTTCTAACTTGATTATTCTTTCTACATTTATTAGTTGGCATTCTAACGTAATAAAGAGCTTTCCCTTTATCTCTTATGTACTTCATTTGTTTACCTTATTCAATGTGTTACAATCCATGTTCATCATTATTCATCCTAACCTTGCACTATATTGTCCCATATTTTGCTTGAGCTGTCTCCCTGTTCTTTTAACATTTAATACCATAAAAGGTATTACCCCAACTTATAGGTAAGGAAAATGAAGTGGCTTACACTTTTATAAAGGCAAGTGTGTAGAAAGTTTGCAGTAGAACCAAACAGTCTATCAGTTGGAAAATTAACTAAAAGGTCAGTTATGAAATTTACAGTTGTTCCTTGCAACTACCACCTATAGCACCTTGTAACTATACTAGCATCTAGTTTTTAAAACCAGTAAAGGAGGCTGGCTCCACATTAGAATAAAGTAACAAGTACTTTTAATGTTTCCTTTCAACATAGCAGATCACAGCAGTTAAATCTGCTGGATCGCTAAAAAGGACAAGAGTTAAAATTACCCTATTTACTATTCATTATTATTATTTACTATTATTATTAATTACATCAAATATATATTTATTTAATTACATGACTACCCCATGAGGGATAGCTATCATTATTTCACTTTATCAATGAGAAAACAACTTTTAAAAATCAAAGAACCACATTCCAAAAGGCCCAGATTGTTAAATTTATTACCCAGCACCTGGTGATGATCACCAGATATGTGGATTTTACCCGCATCCAAGAAGTCCCCACCATATGGCAGGGGGCAGCAGATGGAAAGGAAAAAGCAAAAATGGGGAGTTAAACCAGCATTAAGTTGGAACTTTGTAACTCTGGTTCCTGGAAAAATCAGAGAATCATTGCCATAAAGGCTGTCAGCTATAGTCAGTAATAAGAGTGGAACCCAGGCCATGAGGGGTTTGATAAAGTCTGCTGATTTATTTAGGTTAGGTAAGTGAGTCTCTAAAAAGGAAAATGCTATTAAGTAAGCTCAAGTCGCAGGCACAAAGAATGAAAGGCAAAGATGACAAGCACTTGTAAATCTTCATCAACGATAAAAAGGCTGTCTAATAATGACAATATGTCAATTATATCTCAACAGTAAAGAAAAGGCTGTGCACTTAGAAGTCTAACTGCAAGCTGGGCTACAGCGGCTGCATGGGGTGGTGGAAAGGGGATGCGAGCAGAATTAGAAGATCTAGGGCCCAGATTTCTAACTTGTACAACTAAGAGGCTGGATAACCTTCTCTCCCAAGGGCCTCCCAGCTACAAAATTCCTTCAGATACAAAACTGCAGTTACTGCCGAGCATGGCTCAGGTGAGGCACCTAGAGAGCCATCACTGGAGGTCAGTCCAACAAGTACAACTTATTTCACTCTGCAATGTTACACATCTGGCTTAATTTCTGCACTTCTTTGGGAACAAGAAGAAGGTTAAGAAGATGGTGGAGTTTACTTATTTTTAATCTCTCATTTTTTCATTGCTTCAAAATATGCAGTTTCCACAGCAATTTAAAATTTGAGAGTTGCATAGTGGTATAAACTTTATGTCAACAATAAAAATAAGCAAGAGGACATGAACTGATACCTTTCTTCCTTTTATCTTCCCTCTCAACCTGCCTGAGTCCTAACAGAGCAGACAAGACTGCTGAAACCCTTTCTTTAAGTGGACTATAACTGGTAACTTTTCCCACATATGACACCAACCTTGAAATGGTTGACTCTTTAGAAACATAATTTGTTGTTTCTGAAGTCCCTAGGTCATGTCTGACTCTTTGCAACCCCATGGACTGCATCACTCCAGGCTTCCCTGTCCTTCACCATCTCCCAGAGCTTGCTCAAACTCACATCCACTGAGTTGGTGATGCTATCTAATCATCTGGCACTAGCAATTTACCCTTCACAGCAAACATTCACCTTTCATTTAATCTGAGGGCAGCCACAGAGCCAGGCACAGGCAGACTTGGAATATATTAGCCAATTTCTCTCCCTTAGAATGGTGTTCCTTTACAATATACTTTTTGTAGTTCAAATGGAACTTTGGAAATAATAGAAATTTACTGATTAAAAGGCTCCTGAAAATGACCTTCCCCATTTTGCTGGGTGACTCCAGTTTCCCTCAAAAGCTGATAGACACTGAAGTGGCCACATGGCCCTGTTTACCTACTGTCATGAGTTTCAGTGCTC
The DNA here is from genome assembly GCA_006410615.1 of Neotragus moschatus. Lineage (NCBI taxonomy): Eukaryota > Metazoa > Chordata > Mammalia > Artiodactyla > Bovidae > Neotragus > Neotragus moschatus. The sequence goes on from SJYA01002500.1 coordinate 3,577,280, forward strand.
TTACTTTCTTCAAGTTTTACTTACTCACATTCTTCTTAATACCCGGTATAATTTAAGTCTCTTTCTTCCTCACACCCTAATGTATCATTAACAAAATTGATTAACATAAAAATATATTAACCTTTGGCTTTAATATAGTGACACTTTTCTGAGAGGCAGATCATCCAATAAGCCAGTTGCCTTCCATGCTTAAATAAAATCACATTTAACGAATCAGGGTATGTGTTGACTTTGGAATTGGCCTTCTACTAAAATAAACAACTTTAAATGCCTGTAAATCCAAAAGAAAAAAAAAAGGTTTCCCTAATTAGGAATTCTAGTTCTGAGTGCTGCTAAGTCGCTTCAGTCATGTCCGACTCTGTGCGACCCAACAGATGGCAGCCCACCAGGCTCCCCCATCCCTGGGATTCTCCAGGCAAGAACACTGGAGTGGGTTGCCATTTCCTTGTCCAATGCATGAAAGGAAAAGTGAAAGTGAAGTTGCTCAGCCGTGTCCGACCCCTAGCGACCCCATGGACTGCAGCCTACCAGGCTCCTCCACCTATGAGATTTTCCAGGCAAGAGTAGTGGAGTGGGGTGCCATCGCGTTCTCCATGTTCTGAGTATTCATTCACACAGAAGAATTCAAAGTCAGGTCTTAAGAAATATTTGCACATTCATATTCCTAGCAACATTATCCACAACAGCCAAAACATGGAAGTATCCCAAGTGTCCATCAAAAGATGAATGGATAAACAAAATGTAGTAGATACATACAAAGGAATATTTATATTATTCAGCCCTAAAAAGGAAGGAAATTCTGAAACCTGTTATAAGATGGATGCATATCGATGACATGATGCTGTAAAAAATGCCAGTCATAAATCATATATGATTCCATTTATATGAGGTACCTAGAACAGTCAAATTCAGCGACAGAAGGAAAAGTAGTGGTTGCCAGGGGAACCACTATGGGAAGAGAGAGAATAGGGAGCAGTTGTTAATAGGTACAGAATTTTTTTAGTTTTTTTAGTTTCACAAAAAGAAAGAGTTCTGGAGGTTAGCAGCACAACCATATGAACGTACTTAATGCTACTGAACTGTACACTTAATAAAATGGTTACGAAGGCAAATTTTACATTATGTGTATTTTACCACAAGTTCAAAAAATTCTTCTTTACGTCACAAAGCTAAATCCCAGGGCTGAAAGTCCTTTCAGTTTGAACCAGCACATTATCCATCATTTCAACAACACTTGGCAGGGTGAGAAGTCAAGCAAAACAAATAGCTCTCTCTGAGTACCTTACGTTGCTTAATGACAGGTGTGTTGTCCGAAATAATTAGCTTTTAAGAAGGAGTAGCCTTAACTCTCCTCTGCAACTGGTTAGGGATCTCAGTTTCCCTTCATTAAGTTCCTGACAGCTCAATGTCCTCACATCTGTCACTGTTTGGGAGACTGATTCCAAGAACATAAATTGCTTCAAGGACTGGGCAACAAATTTATTCTGGTTCACAGGACAGAGCTGAACCCATCTGTTTTCTAATCAAAAGCCATATTTGAGTCAGTTTTGCTCCATCACAGGACCACACTAATGGGAGCAGTACAATCATTTGGTATTTTCCTCCTTTCTATCCATGTAGCACACATGATTATGGGAAACACAAATCAATTAGAGGCATGACAGCACCCTCAGAAACAGGGTCTCTGCAGACTGTAGGACCTTCAACCAATTCCATTTTTATCTGTTAATTCTTCAGACCATAGTGATTCATTTCCTCTAAGTGACATGGTTTCTTTCTGAATTACACACGGGAAAATATTCTTACCAACTTACCTTAATCTTTTTTTAAGCTGTAAACTGTCATGGATGATCCTTTTAACAAACTCAAGTTCACCTCCTTCCGCCATGATCTCTGTGATTCCTCCTGTATTTACAGAACTGGGCGGGGGTCTTCGAGGATTTCGAGAATTTACTCCCTTAACAACAAGAAAAACCCTGGTGAAAAATTTTTACACCTTAAGACCAGGTCTCTGTAACCTAGTTCTAAGTAGGAATGCTTAGACATAGACATAATTTCAATTTCCAAGGACCATGCTAGACTTAGGATTTAAAAATCATATAACCACAGCATTTGAAACAACTACATTCATGTTAATATTCCTTCCCTAAAGGGTCTTTACCTTCCATCTTTGTGATTAAACATACTAACATTGTACTTTATGTAACAATTCTGCCACTTTTTCTTTACATTTTGTGTCTTGGTATTATATATTAAAAATATTCCACCAGACTATAAAAACATTGAATTTTGTTTTCTTCTAGTACAATTTCACTTTTAAATTTTAAATATTTAATCCACTCCTACCTCACAACATATTTTTTTAAAAATCCAAGTAGAACAAAGATTTAAATATAAATAGCTAAAAGATAGCTAAAAATAAAAAAGAAAACATAGGAGTAAATATGCTTCTTAGCTATGATACCAAAAGCATAAGCAACAACAACAAAAAAAAGGAAAAACTTCCGAGCTGCAAAAGACACTGCCAAAGACAACCCACAGAATGGGAGAGAATATCTGCAAATAATATACCTAATAAGGGGCTTCCCTGACAGCTCAGTTGGTAAAGAATCTGCCTGCAATGCAGGAGACCCCAGTTCAATTCCTGGGTCAGGAAGATCTGCTGGAGAAGGTATAGGCTACCCACTCCAGTATTCTTGGGCTTCCCTTGTGGCTCAGGTGGTAAAGAATCTGCCTGCAATGTGGGAGACCTGGGTTCGATCCCTGGGTTGGGATGATTCCCTGGAGAAGGGAAAGCCTATACCCACTCCAAAGGACTTGCATACAGAATAAAGAATTCTTAAAACAGTCAGAAGAAAAACAGCCCAATTCAACTGGGCAAAGGATCTAAACAGGCCTTTATCCAAAGAAGATACACAAATGATCAAAAAGTATGTGAAAAGATGTTCAACATCACTAGCCATCAGGGATATGTACATTCAAACCACAATGAGCTACCACTCCATTCCTCCTAGGATAGCTGTCACCAAGAAGATAACAAGTACTGACAAAGAGATGTGGACAAACTGGAAGTCCCACACACTAGTTATAATCAAAAATGGTGCAGCCACTGTGGAAAACATTCTGGCAGTTCCTCAAACAATTAAACACACAGTTACCAGATTACCTAGTAATTCCGCTCCTAGGTATATACCTACAAGTGAAAACATGTTCATGCAAACACTTGTACAAGAATACTTGCAGCAGCTTTGTTCATAATAGCCAAAAAGTACCTAAAACCCAAATGTCCATTCATGAACGAATGGATTGACAAAAGGGGTATTTCCATACAATGGAATATTTATTTGGCAACAGAAAGAAACTAATACATGGTACGATATGGGTGAACCCTGAAAACATACTGTGTTTAGTGAAAGAAGTTAGCTACAACAGACCACAGATTTTATAATTCCATTTTAATGAAATGTTCAAAACAGGCAACTCCAGAAACAGAAAGCAGACTAGGACTAAGGGGGCTGCAAGGGAACCAAGAGTAACTGTTAATGGACGTGGGGCTTTTTTGGGGGAGGGAATGATGAAAATGTTCTAAAATTAATTGGGTAATGGTTGCACAATTCTGTGAATATACTGCTGCTGCTGCTGCTGCTAAGTCATTTCAGTTGTGTCCGNAGAAACAGAAAGCAGACTAGGACTAAGGGGGCTGCAAGGGAACCAAGAGTAACTGTTAATGGACGTGGGGCTTTTTTGGGGGAGGGAATGATGAAAATGTTCTAAAATTAATTGGGTAATGGTTGCACAATTCTGTGAATATACTGCTGCTGCTGCTGCTGCTAAGTCATTTCAGTTGTGTCCGACTCTGTGTGACTCCATGGATGGCAGCCCACCAGGCTCCCCCGTCCCTGGGATTCTCCAGGCAAGAACACTGGAGTGGGTTGCCATTCCATCTCCAATGCGTGAAAGTGAAGTCGCTCAGTCGTTCGACTCTTAGCGACCCCATGGACTGCAGCCTACCAGGCTCCTCCGTTCATGGGATCTTCAAGGCAAGAGTACTGGAGTGGGGTGTCATTGCTTTCTCTGGTGAATATACTAAAAATAATAAAACTCTACCTTTTAAGTAGGTGAACTGATGGCATGAAAATTACATTTCAGTAAAGCTGATGTAAAAAGATATTTAATTCTGGTGCCAGTAATAGTCTATTTCTTCAACTGGAAGCTCATTCTACAAGAACATTCACTTTGGAAAATCCAGCTTACACTTATGGCTGTGTATTTTTACATGTATATAGAATATCTCAATATTTTTCTTAAAAATGTACTCTAGGATGTGACTATTTTAGTTCTTAAATCTATCTGCATCAAGAGCCAAAATTTAATTTCCTAAATCCTGCTTTACTTCATGCTCCAATCTAGAATGTGTTATTGCTAATAAACTTCTGTCCACCTCACCTCTAACTCAAATTTGATCCATGTGGAATTTATTTTGTTATGAGGTATGTAAATGATATTTTAGAGCATCTGAGTGATTCTAAAAATAATTTATTCTCTCAACGTTTTAATCATGGACAACACCCCTTGTTTCCTTTGACTAATATTTCTATTAACTTTTCTTTAGATGAGGAAAAATTAGGTTAAATCAATAATATTTTATTGATTTTCAACAGCTACTTTCAGCCAATGTATGAGCTGTTTTAAGCCAATATATGAGATGTTTTTAGCCATTTTCATGAGCAAATATATTTTATTTCATAAAATCAATATATTCATTTCAAGTTGGAATACTAAATCAGCCATTTGTTTACTATCAAATGATAGCTGGCTGAAAAACCGGGATCTTTCCTCAGGCCAAAAAGCCCAATGCAGGAGTAGACTGTAACCTAAATTGGTCCAGTCAGAAGAAATCCAAATGTTCAATGGTTTGAGAAAGAAAAGAGCTCCCTCCTCATCCTCTCCCCCTCCCCATACATTACTCTGCCACAAGTAAACCAACTTGAGAACAGAACCAACCAAGGGTCAGATAAGAGCCAAAGGGAACTTGAAAAAAGTCTCAGCCTTGATATTATGATGAACTCCTTGATCAAACTGTTCCTGAAGTTCATGCTATTGCTGGATTTCTCAGATACATAAGCCAATAAATCTTTTTGGAAAGTCAATCTGAATTAGATTTTCAGGTGCTTGATAGCAGAAGTATCCTAACTGATATAGCTTCCAAAAGAAATGTTGCTCTTATCTTTGCAAACAAGGAAAACTTAGATAAATATTCAACTACTTTAAAGGAGAAGATATTTTACCTTGGCTTCCAACTGATTGGCAAAAAAGGGAGGGTTGCACATGCAAAAGTCATAAATTATCTCAGATTCTTCTTTAAGAGCATCCATCAAGAGTGTCTTCTGTGGTACTTTAACCACTAGGAAAAAAAAAAAAAGAGAGACTTAACTACTATTAATACTGTGACAGTTTTCAAATATATCCACAAATTCTTCAACACTAGTGCCTTCAAGAGGTGGTGTTTGATTTCCCTCTCCTTGAGAGCAGCTTCACTCAATGACTTGCTTTTATTGAAAAGAATATGACAGAAGTAAAAAGGTTATCACTTCTGAGGCTAGGTCATAAGAAGCAATATGGCTTCTTCCTTGCTCTATCACTTAAACAACTTGCCCTATTGAGAAGCCAGCTGACAAGCTCCAAGGATGCTTAAGTAGCCCAGAGGAGAGATCCACATGGCAGTAAACTAAAGCTTCCTGCTTACAGCCACATAAGTGAGCCATCTTGGAAACAAATCTCTATCCCCAATCTTTCAAACTACAACCTCATGAAAGACTCTGAACCAGAACCACCTGGCTAGACCACACCCAAATTCCTAACCCACATGAATAATGGGATAATAAATGTTTACTGCCTAAACTGCCAGATTTGGGGGTAATTTGTAATACAGGAATGGATAACTAAAAAACTCATTAATAATATATTAAGGGACTTTCTTGGTGGTCTAGTGGCTAAAACTCCATGCTCCCAATGACCATGGGCTCAGGTTCGATCTCTGGCCAGGGAACTAGATACCACATGCTGCAATGAACTGCAACTAAGAGTTCACATGCCACAACAGAAGACCCACATGCCACAACAAAGATCGAAGATAAAAAAAAAAAAGAAAGAAAGAAAAAAATTGAAGATCCTGTGAGCTGTAGCTAAGACCCAGTGCAGTCAAATAAATAAATATTTAATATATATATTAATATCTCCCCTTCTGATATGTTTAACACTAGTAAGAAAAGCTGATTTCTTAGATAGCCAGTGTAAATTTGCTGCATGACTCAGGGAGCTCAAACTGGGGCTCTGTGACAAACTAGAGGGGTGTGATGGAATAGGAGGGAGGTCCAAGAGAGGGGACATATGTTTACCTATGGCAGACTCATGTGATATATGGCAGAAACCAACACAATACTTTAAGGCAATTATCCTTCAATTTAAAATAAATAACTTAAAAAAAAGAAAAGCCTATTTCTTCCAAAGAGAGACATAAAGTCTCTTTAATGCCAAAAAAAAACCCAAGAACTGCCTTTTATGTAGACAGTAAGCACAGAAATAAAAGTAAAAGCTCTACTTGAATACATTTTTTAAGTTAGGGCACCCCATCAGTCTCATCGTACTTATATAACTTGAAGGGGCTTCTCCAATGGCTCAGTGGTTAAGAATCTGCCTGCAATACAGCAAACACAGGAGACAAGGGTTCGACCCCTGGGTCGGGAAGATCTCCTGAGGGAGGAAATGGCAACCCACTCCAATATTTAGATCAGGATAATCCTATGGAGCCTGGCAGACTATAGTTGATGAGGTCGCAGAGTCGGAAATGACTGAGCGACTTAGCACAAAGGAGATTTGACTATTTGTAGCACAGTTCATGTACTGAAATTAAAAAGATGGTACAGTTTAATCAACAGCAGGATTTTCTTCCTTTTAAAATCTTGGTAACTAGGTTACTTCATATACAATTGGTTCTCATTAGCAGTGAAGTCACCACAAACACTGAATTAGTGAATACTGAACCACTGACTCCTAAGAGAAATACAGGGTTAGGTAGCTTCAAGCCTCTGATCACATTTTCATCACCCAATCAATATATATCCTATTTTATATATCTCTGTTTAAAGACATCTTATTTAATATACATTACTGACTCAACATTGAACTCATGGCGAGTACTATAATATGTCTGAAGAAAACTTATCTGACACATGTATCTTCTATCAGGCACATCACAGCCTTCTTGTACTTAGGAACACTAGTACTCAAGTACTATGTTTAGGAGCCATTAAAAACAGCAAAATCACCAAGAAAAAGCACAGAATTGCAACAACAAAAAAAGTGGAAGTAGACCATGAAAAGAACACTTGTTTACAGTGTGTGAGCTGAAAGGAGACAGTAGGAAAAAGAAAAAGAAAACACAGCAAGGAACACACACACTGGGTGATTCCAATTTTTTCCCATTTTGCACATGTCTGTGAATGACCACAGAAGTACCACAAGTATTCATTTGGGGGCTAAAAATAGCCAAGGTAAGCAAACTTCAGCAAGTAGGCAAATTCACAAACACAGAATCTACAAAGTACAAGGGTCAGCTACGTTCACTCTATTTCTGAGTTGATTCTGATAACAAAGCAGCAAACCCAATTACAACTGTACCAAATTTTTAAAAATTACCAAAGGTTGTATGTTAAAGCAAAGTATAATGAGATGCGTTAAATTAGAAAAACAGGTTAACAAACAAAACTTGAAAGGAATATTGATTCTGCAGAGCTAACCTTTTATAAGATCAGATAAGTTATTCTGCTCCACATTCTTCTTTGCGTAGTTGAAGCACATATCATCTACTTCTGTTGCAAGAAAATACCAGCCGTTTAAGGTTGTTCCAAGTAAAGGATAGATGCAGGATGCCCCAGTACCTAGTGAAATAAGAATTCAAAACACACTGCACACACCTGAGCAGATGGTAAGAACAGTCAGCAAAAACACCATTCTTCTTTTCTTAGAATCCTTATAGCCTTAACAGCTTAAAACAACAAGCTGGTACTGATTATACACATATTGCAGCTACTGGTTTCATGTATGTTACTCTTACGTCATAATTAGTTTCAAATTTCCTAGAGGAAAGAAACCTTCCTGCCCTCATAGTATGCTGTATGTAAAATGAGGTATGGCTGGTGATCAAGAAATACAAGACGGATTAACTGAAAACTGTCAAAACAATTTACTTTATAAAAAGTCTTCATTTTAAATCTCTCATGAAACTTAATTTTCTTGAAAGAAATCAATGTAATTTGTTAAAAAAAAAAAAGCACAGGAATATCTTACATAGATCAACATACACATCCCATTCTACAGAAGCAGGAAAAAATACAAAGAGTGTAAGATTTTTATAATATTAAATCACCCAATTTCCCACATATCTATCTGTAAGTTGTTACTTGAAGGAAACCAGAAGCAAAAAGGATTTATTTCTCAGATGTGGAAGCATGGAAAAACATTTGATCCAGATCCAAAACATCAGTTATAAACTGGTCCCACCACAGTTTCAAGGAGACCTTCAAAGGCAAATGCTCCAGGCAAATATCTCTGACAATTAGGGTTTGGTCCTAAACTTGCATGTAGAACCTCTAACCATAGATTGGACAAGCATATACTAACCACAAATAATTGCCACTCATTGATCTTGGCCAATGAGATCCTAAAGAGTATATTCAAGAGAAGAAAACCCAATGTTTTTCTCAGAGGCTTACAGTAGTCAGCCCACATTCCAGGATGACATTTTGGTGCCAGTCTAGCCTTAGAAGGATTTGGCAGGAAGAACTAGAGGCCAGAGTAATGCCTAACCCTCCTCAATAAGTACTCAGAACAGGCTAGTAAAAGACATGAGAGTGACTGATGGCTGGAACATTTACTATCTTTTGACAGTCACAGTGATGCTACATTTATTGTCAAGTTTACTAACATCCTGGCCCTGATGCTACTGGGCAAACATCTCTGGGGGATGTGAGAGGTGGTAAGGGAAGGACTGGTAAAAGGTACTCAAGCCCCTCTCAGAATCCACAATTATGTAGACCCTGCTAGTCATTCTGGAAAGATAAGTCACTCAAATAAGGAAATTAAGGACATTTAAGTAGCACTTCCAGCTCTGTAGGAAAAAAAAAACCAACTCAGAGCAGATCCCAGGCCCTTGGGTCTCACACTAAGGCCCCTCTCTTCGTACTTCAATTTCATTTAAAAGTGAAAAGAAAAAGGACATCTCCCTTCAGCTGTCCAAAGATCAGGTGCCATCAGGGTAATAAACAAAGGTGAAAGACCTGCCCTCTGCCAAAAAAATCAAGTTTCTCAATTCTTACGACCAGAAGACTTGCATTATAACATTCTAATCCCCTTAGAAAGCTGCATGACATTTTTAAATAGGTAATAATCCTTCCAATGATAAATAAAAATGGAAAGTGTATAACTATAGAATTAGAGCAAACTAATGGAGTCTGGGGTAAGAATTTATATAAAACCCTAATTAGAATAAATGTGATTTCAGCAAGAGTGCCCCTTGTGAAGAGCTAAAATCCATTAACCTCCTATATCCCCAAGTGCTATTTTAAAGGGTTTGGGGCATAATTAAAATAAATTAGTACTAACTAGGCTCTCAAGCTTTTTAAGCTTTTTATAACCCATCAGTCAATCAATCTTCTACGAGGAACATAAAAGAAATTTTTTTTAAACCCCATTATTTTTACCTATTGCTTAGTTCATATCATGTGTTCAGAATTTTGTATGTTGAAAAAATGATGTATTTATCCATCAACATTCAACAAATCATTTACTGAGTGCCTACCTTATGCCAAAAACTTTGCTAAGACTTTGAATGTTAAAGTATTAATAACAGACTTGGTACTTTGCAATTGGGTAGCAGAGAAAAACATTAATCAATCAGACAAGTGAATGTGGCTTTTAAAAAATTACATGAAAGAAAATACACAGTTTTCTAAAGTTCATATTCAAGGAACATATCTTATGCTGGAAAGTCAGAGGCTTTCTTACAAAATAAGGCTTCAGTTGACGTTCAGTTCAGTCGCTCAGTTGTGCCCAACTCTTTGAGACCCCATGGACTGCAGCAAGCCAGGTCTCCCTGTCCATCACCAACTCCCAGAGTCCACCCAAACCCATGTCCATTGAGTCAGTGACGCCATCCAACCATCTCATCCTCTGTCATCCCCTTCTCCTGTCTTCAGTCCTTCCCAGCATCAGAGTCTTTTCCAATGAGTCAGTTCTTCGCATCAAGTGGCCAAAGTATTGGAGTTTCAGCTTCAGCATCAGTCCTTCCAATGAATATTCAGGACTGATTTCCTCCAGGATTGACTGGTTGGATCGCTTTACAGCCCAGGGGACTCTCAAGAGTCTTCTCCAACAACCACAGTTCAAAAGCATCAATTCTTCAGGGCTCAGCTTTCTTTATAGTCCAACTCTCACATCCATACATGACTACTGGAAAAAACATAGCTTTGACTAGACAGACCTTTTTTTGGCAAAGTGATGTCTTTGTTTTTTAACATGTTGCTAGGTTGGTCACAGCTTTTCTTCCAAGGAGCAAGCATCTTTTAATTTCCTGGCTCCAGTCACCACCTGCAGTGATGTTGGAGCCCCCCAAAATAAAGTCTGACACTGTTTTCACTGTTTCCCCAACTATTTGCCATGAAGTGATGGAACCAGATGCCATGACCTTAGTTTTCTGAAATGTTGAGTTTTAAGGCAACTTTTTCACTCTCCTCTTTTACTTTCATCAAGAAGCTCTTTAGTTCTTCTTCCCTTTCTGCTGCAAGGGTGGTGTCATCTGCGTATCTGAGGTTATTGATATTTCTCCTGGCAATCTTGATTCCAGCTTGTGTTTCATTCAGTCCAGTGTCTCTCATGATGTACTCTGCATATAAGTTAAATAAGCAGAGTGACAATATACACCCTTGAAGTACTCCTTTCCTGATCTGGAACCAGTCTGTTGTTCCATGTCCAGTTCTAACTGTTGTTTCTTGACTTGCATACAGATTTCTCAAGAGGCAGGTCAGGTGGTCTGGTATTCCCATTTCTTAAAGAATTTTCCACAATTTGTTGTGATCCACACAGTCAAAGGCTTTGGCATAGTCAATAAAGCAGAAGTAGATTTTTTTCTGGAACTCTCTCGCTTTTTCTATGATCCAACGGATGTTGGCAATTTGATCTCTGGTCCCTCTGCCTTTTCTAAATCCAGCTTGAACATCTGGAAGTTCATGGTTCAAGTACTGTTGAAGTATGGCTTGAAGAATTTTGAGCATTACTTTGCTAGCATGTGAGATAAGTGCAATTGTGCAGTAGTTTGAACATTCCTTGCCATTGCTTTTCTTTGGGATTAGAATGAAAACTGACCTTTTCCAGTCCAGTGGCAACTGCTAAGTTTTCAAATTTGCTGGCATATTGAGTGCAGCACTTTCACAGCATCATCTTTTAGGATTTGAAATAGCTCAACTGGAATTCCATCACCTCCACTAGCTTTGTTTGTAATGATGCTTCCTAAGGCCCACTTGACTTTGCATCCCAGGATGTCTGGCTCTAGTGAATGATCACACTGTTGTGATTATCTGGGTCGTGAAGATCTTTTTTGTATAGTTCTTCTATGTATTCTTGCAACCTCTTCTTAGTATCTTCTGCTTCTGCTAGGTCCATACCATTTCTGTCCTTTATTGTGTCCATCTTTGAATGAAATGTTCCCTTGGTAGCTCTAATTTTCTTGAAGAGATCTCTAGTCTTTCCCATTCTATCGTTTTCCTCTATTTCTTTGCATTGATTACTGAGGTAGGCTTTCTCCTTGCTATTCTTTGGAACTCTGCATTCAAATGGGTATATCTTTCCTTTTCTCCTTTGTTTTTCACTTCTCTTCTTTTCACAGCTATTTGTAAGGCCTCCTCAGACAGCCATTTTGCCTTTTTGCATTTCTTTTTCTTGGGGATGGTCTTGACAAGTACAAGTATGGGGGAGAGTTGGCAAGTACAGTAGAAATGAGAAATAATGAGGTGAAGGTGGGAAACTCCAGGCAGGGGGAACCACATGTACAAAGAATCATAACGTCTGATTAGAAGAACTAAAGACAACTGTAGAAACCAAAGAAAAAGAATAAAAGGTAAGGGTTAGAGAGACCTAGAGGGACAAGAATCAGACAATGAAAATAGGCCTACTAAAGGTTTTGGGTGTTTATCAGAGAAGCAAGAGAAAGTCACTAAAATGGTAAACATAATAATTAGACATACGTTTATACACACTTTCTGGAATGGAGAGGCAACAGAGCAGACGAGAACAGAGTAGCTGAGAAGCTGTTCCGTAGACAGGGAGACATGATGGTGACTTGGGCTGGGATGGTGGCAACTGAGATGGAGAAAAGTAGATGAATTAAGAAATATTTAAGAAAGGAAAACTATTTAAGGGTAACAGGTCACAGACACTGTCAGTGAGAATGGAGAGAAGCAAAAGTGAAGGATGACAGGGTGGACTGTGAGGGAGCTGCTGAAACAAGGAGCAAAGGAAGAGGACCAGACTCGGAAGGGAGAGCCCGAGTCTGGTCTTGGACTTGCAAAATCTGGGATGTCTTTGATATATCCAAGTTTCTTGTATATTCTGGACCAGAGTTCAAGAAAAGTAACCTGAGTTGGAGGAACAAACAATCTGTAGGTTATCTGCATCCAGGTAGAAAATAAAGTCGTAGACATGGATGAAATTGCCTAGAGGTAGAGTGCCAAATAGGAAAAGCGTTAAGACTGAGCTTCAGAAATTCTCAATATTTAATAGCCAGATACAAGAAAGGAAGCCTGAAAAGGGGATAAGAGTGACTAACATGAAAAGAGAAAACCAGAGTCTCGTGTCATGGAAGTTAATGGAGGAGAGTGCATTTAAAAGAGAAAGGAGAGGTAGGTAAACGCTGCTGGAAAGGTCATGTACTATGAGCCTTGAAAATGGCGAACATTTACTAGTGCCTAGAAACTGTCTCCTCTTAACTATATTTAGAAATAGAGTACAGAGTTTTTAATTCTTCATTCTTTCTATAAAGAATTAATAAAGTCCAACAGATTAACAAATTTTAAACTCTATCAAAATGAAAACACTGGCTATGACAAACATACATTTATAATTGCAAAACACACCCTGGCTTCATTTCCTTCTGTTTCTCTACCTATTTCCCCAAATGAATCAAACAGGACAGTCTCCTCCATTGTAGAAGTTTACAATTTAGTGAACATCTTAAAGCCTTTTTCCTTCCTTTTAATTCTGGATTAAACACTCTCTATGAATAATCATCTAAGAGATTTCTAAAAGTAAACAGGCCCACGTGATCTTTTATTAAATGGCCATCACCACAACATTCCAATATGGGGACTTCTGTACTAATACCAAATAATTCAGGGAAAAATAGTGCCCAATAGACAGATGTAAATACGGTGATCTGAAAAGCTAAAAAAACAGGCACCCCACTTTCATCCTGCACTCACTCTCTTACCCCCTTGCGCCTTTTGGGTTGACAATCCCTTCTCAGAGAGACTGACAGCAGAAAAGCCCAGGTGTACCAAAAAAGGACAATGATACCTGTAGCCAGTTTCTTTTACACAACAAACACCCAGGAGTTTTCAAAGAACTTGCAAAGACTTGGCAAAATTTATGAAACTTAACACTTAGCCAAGGAAGAATTTTAAGCCATGTACCTATGTCAATTCCTCTTCGGAGGGTACTTTTGTCAGAGTTCTGATGACCGATCAGATCTTCTACCCAGTGAATATAGTTGAGTCTCAAGGGAACTGTAGGAATCAGTCTCTCCAGCGGAATATCGATAGAAAGTCCAAAATCTTCCCTTAGCAGAGTACAAGTCAGAGCTCTGACTGCTTCAGGGTCTTTAAAATTAAGACTGTAAGGTGGAGAAAAAGAAGTAAAACTGATTAGTAAGATGCACTATGCTGCAAAAGCTCTATGGCAACCAGACAGTACCAAATACCCATTTGAATTTCCTAGGAGATCACGTATAAATAGTTATGCAGGAGCATTCAGGGCAGCAGCAAACACACAGGGGCGTGAAACAGTCACAGTATATGAGAGGCAGCATAAGTTTCCTCCAAAAATACTGCATCCTCCTACATGAAGCATACAGGACCAGAGTACCTCAGTTCCAGTTCCTGCCGAGTTGTCGCCGTATTTAGTTATGTAACTTTGGACGAGTTATTTAGCCTCTATGAGGCCATTTTCCCCACTATAAAATGGGGATAATAATACCTACATGTAGAGCTGCTATGTGATAATCTGTGAAAAGTACTAGCATAATGCCTAGATGCTGGCTATTTTTACTATCACCAATTATCATGATTTGATAGTAGCATTCTTTGAAAATCATACTTAAAAGTGGAAAGAAACCAGTATAAGATGTTTAATAATGAAAACAGGTTAACACATTTAAATACAATAAATATTACAAATATTAAAACTTAAATGTGACTAATTTTAGCAGGCTTCCTGAGGAGTAATTTACATACTATAAATTCACGTATAAAGACACAATCGTTTCTTGTGTATCCAATCCCATCACCCTCAAAAAAAGACCCTGCACCCATTTACAAGTCATTCCTCATTTCTGTCCTCAGCTCTGGGCAACCACTAACGTAACTGTCTCCAGAGATATGCCTTTTGTGAACATTTCATACAAATCAATCATAAACATGTGGTCTCTGCATCTGGATTCTTTCACTTAGCACAATGTTTGTGACGTTTACCCATGGTATAGCGTGTATCAGTACTTCATTTCTTTTTATGACCAAATAATACTCCATTGTATGGACAACCACATTGCAGTTTATGTACTGGATGAATAACCATACTGGCCTTTCGTTTACCCACTTACCACTTGATGGCCATTTGGATTGTTCCTATTTTTGGCTGTCATGAACAATGCCGCTAATAAATATCCACATACAAGCCTTCACACAGATGGGTTATTATTTCTCTAGAGTAGATATGGAGGAATATGTCATATGACATTTAACTTCTTAAGAACTGGTGTCAATGTAACTATTTTGAGAGGCAGGAAAAGTGTTAAATGAGATGAAGAAGTAACTTTGCAGCAACAAAACGCTGGAATGAAATCAGGATGATAAATAACTTCAAAAGTGATTGACTTTATATTAGGTGGGGATTTATGATCTTTTAAAGACAAGTTTCCATAAAACAGCGGGAGTGGAAGTTTGCTACATAAATATATGCTAGCAATAAAAAGTCTCATTAAAATATGTTAAGCCTATTTAATGGGATATTAATGAGGTCTCCTCCTAGGCATCAGAGGTAGATATATATTAATTTTGTCAATTGTGGAGGCTGATAAAAGAGAGTTAATCCACGGGCAAGCAACCATGAACACAGTTTTGCTTCACTCAATAGCACAGCAATTGCCTCAATCAATTTTCACATTAAAAAATAAAAAAGGCTAGCACTGCCTTTGTATTTCTTCCTTAATGAAAAGCAGTACAAAAGCAGGTTCAACAAGACAAATTATGTAGCCAAAAAAAAAAAAAAAACCTATAAAAACTTAATTTTTAACTCTAACAAGAATATCCTATTTTACTCCTTTGAAATCAGTCAAGCGTTTGAAAAAGATGGGCGAACTCCACTTCAGCCTTTGTGTGGATCACAATAAACTGTGGAAAATTCTGAAAGAGATGGGAATACCAGACCACTTGACCTGCCTCTTGAGAAACCTGTATGCAGGTCAGGAAGCAACAGTCAGAACTGGACGTGGAACAACAGACTGGTTCCACATCGGGAAAGGAGTACTTCAAGGCTGTATATTGTCACTTCTCTTATTTAACTTAAATGCAGAATACATCATGAGAGATGCTGGGCTGAAAGAAGCACAAGCTGGAATCAAGACTGCCAGGAGAAATATCAATAACCGCAGATATGCAGATGACACCACCCTTGAGGCAGAAAGGGAAGAACTAAAGAGCCTCTTGATGAAAGGAGAGAGTGAAAAAGTTGGCTTAAAGCTCAACATTCAGAAAACTAAGATCATGGCATCTGGTCCCGTCAGTTCAGTTCAGTTCAGTCGCTCAGTCGTGTCCGACTCTTTGCGATCCCATGAATTGCAGCACGCCAGGCCTCCCTGTCCATCACCAACTCCCGGAGTTCACTCAGACTTACCCCCATCGAGTCAGTGATGCCATCCAGCCATCTCATCCTCTGTCGTCCCCTTCTCCTCCTGCCCCCAATCCTTCCCAGCATCAGAGTCTTTTCCAATGAGTCAACTCTTCACACGAGGTGGCCAGAGTACTGGAGTTTCAGATTTAGCATCATTCCTTCCAAAGAAATCCCAGGGCCGATCTCCTTCACAATGGACTGGTTGGATCTCCTTGCAGTCCAAGGGACGCTCAAGAGTCTTCTCCAACACCACAGGTCAAAAGCATCAATTCTTTGGCGCTCAGTCTTCTTCACAGTCCAATTCTCACATCTATACATGACTACTGGAAAAACTATAGCCTTGACTAGACTGACCTTAGCCGACAAAGTAATATCTCTGCTTTTGAATACGCTATCTAGGTCAGTCATAACTTTTCTTCAAGGAGTAAGCATCTTTTGATTTCGTGGCTGCCGTCACCATCTGCAGTGATTTTGGAGCCCCTCAAAATAAAGTCTGACACTGTTTCCACTGTTTCCCCATCTATTTCCCATGAAGTGATGGGACTGGGTGCCATGATCTTCGTTTTCTGAATGATGAGCTTTAAGCCAACTTTTTCACTCTCCTCTTTCACTTTCATCAAGNTCCTGAAGGAGATCAGTCCTGAGTGTTCATTGGAAGGACTGATGTTGAAGCTGAAACTCCAATATTTTGACCACTAGATGCGAAGAACTGACTCATCTGAAAAGACCCTGATGCTGGGAAAGATTGAGGACAGGAGATGAAGGGGACAACAGAGGAAAAGATGGTTGGATGGCATCACCGACTCAATGGACATGAGTTTGCGTAAACTCCGGGAGTCGGTGATGGACAGGGAGACCTGGCATGCTGCAGTTCAGAGTTGCAGAGTTGGACACAACTGAGCAACTGAACTGAACTGAACTCCACTTCCTTCAGTGACAGTGACGACAGTCATTTCTTACACATGGAAAAGAAGTTCACATCAGAGTACCATACTAAGAACATTTAAATAAGTTCACGTTCTTTATTCTACAATAGCAGCCCAGTCTATTACTAATCTAGCCCAATCATTGCTAGACACACAAAAGGAATATAAACCCATTCTGATGTCTATGTCCAAGCCTTACAACCTGAAATGCAAAATTTCAGAATTTTTCTATCAAAGCAAGAATAACCTAGATACCTTATAAAATAAATGATAGAAAGTATTCTCTAAGAGCAACAGTACCTACTGACAAAACTGTTACCCTAGCGTTTCTCAATGTTATTATGTACCGGCATTTTGAATAAAACTGTGAAAATCAGGAACTGCAAACTCAAATATTTACCAGCTACTACTCAAAATGCCAATCCTTGACAAGATATGTCCTTGTGCCAGAATGTAAATCAACACACCGAGGAGAGTCATGTACAAAGACCTGTCTGCTGAACCACACCTGTGGCACAGGTCCTCGCCTTGGTGGTCAGCAACAAGTAGTTTGTGACTGAGCAGCCAGGCCAATGGCTGCACTAGTGGCACTAAACCACACGGCACAGACCACCATTTCAAAGGGGATGGTCACCAGGCAGTTCTAGGTAACTAATATCAAGTGGGTTTGCCAGCCCACCTTTGCCAAATCTCTAAAATTTTCAAATGAAACCAGGAACTCATATCTTTATATATGAAATTTTTCTGATTCTTAAAATCTACGTGGATAATAAATAACTTGAAGTCTCATACAATTCACAGGCTAAAAGGTGTCAATCTCTATTGTAGAAAGTGGAATAACAAAGTTGGGTACTTGGCTACTCTGCACTTTTAAAGTAGTATAATAGTGTTTCACTCTTTTGAAATACTACTTTGCTCAACTGAGTTATATAGACCAGGTCAGAATTTTTTTTTTTTTTTTTTAATTTTTTTAGGTCAGAATTGAGAGGTTGTGATTGCTTCATTCCTTAATTTATTCAACAGATATTATATGTCAGCTATGTGCTGGCCATTGTGCAAAATACTGGAGACGTTGCAGTATGCAAATACAATCTCTCCCTTCATGAAGCTGACTGTTTGGTAGGTACTAAGTCCCAGAATCATTCAAATATACATACAATTGTCAGTGTGATAAATACAGGGTAAATACAGGATGCTTGGGACTGGTGCACAGGGATGATCCAGAGAGTTGATATAGGGTGGGAGGTGGGGGAGGGTTCAAGATTGGGAACTCATGTACACCTGAGATGGAAAAAAATAAAAAAATAAATAAATAAGACAATTAAAAAAAAAAAACTGAAAAAAAAAAAGAAACATACATACTAAGTGGAACTGCCTTGGGATGGTCAAAGAAGGCTTCCCTGAGGACTAAAAGTAGAATAAAAGTTTAACAAAGGAAAGAACTGAGAGAAGGGAACATGGATGGCATTTTAGGGTCCTAAGTAAAGAGAAGAGCAAGTACAAAGACCCTGAGGCAGAAGAGAACTTACGGGGCATCCCTGGTACTGAGAGACAGCCACTGTGTCTAACACGCAGAAAGCAAGGTAAGCATGCATGGTTTAAAATGAGGCTGGAGAGGAAGAGAGAAGCTGGATTACGGAGGACCTTATAATTATGGTAACCATATAACTTTATCCATTAATTCAGGACTCTTCTGAAAGCGAAAGAGCTATTAATCACATCAGGATAATTATAATCTATGTTAAGGAGTTAGGTCTAGTATGGAATAAAGATGGACCAAGTGGAAGCAAAGATGCCAATTAGAGAGCTACTGTCGTAAAAGGCTGGACAACAGCAGCAGTGGCGAAGACAGGGAAATGTGACAGCAATTTAGACACATTTACGAAAGAAAACTTACAAGATTTGCTGATGGACCGACACGCAAAGTGAGGAAGGGTGTGATTACAGGTGTCTCCTGCTTCTGGCTTACTCAACAGGACAGACAGTGCCATTTGCTCAATCTGGGGACTCTGGCAGAGAACCATTTTTGAGGAAACATATCTTATTTGAGAGCCATGTTTGAGACACCCCAGTGCAGATATTGAGTAAATATGATCTCTAGGTATAGAACTCAGAAAACTGGCCTGCACAAACAAACGTATAAGCTATTTGCAAACAAACAAATGAGACCCTAGCACAGGTGACAGTGTCTAAGGAGAAAACACCAAGTGAGAGGAAAAGAGCTTCCCACTAAGCCTAGAAGAGTCCTTTAACGGCTGTATGCACAACAGTTACAGAGGAAGCTATGTCAGGAAACAGAGAAGGCAGAAGAAGGAAAACCAGGAGACTGTGATGCGATGCCAGTGACACCAAGGGAAGAAGGTGTCCACGAAGGGTAAGAGTGTCAGCAGAGAAAACTGCTTCTCAGAAGTCAACTGAAACTGAAACTGGATTTAGTAATGTGACACCTTTTCAGGAGCTGCTTTTGGAGTGGTGGAATTTAGAATCTACCACGAAATGTGCTAAAGATTAAGTATGGTATGAAAAAAACAGACAGGAAAAATAGATAATTCTTCAGGAAGGTGAGTTATGCAAGGGAGAGAGGGGGCAGTGACAGAGGTAATGGAGAGGTTTCTTTATTAATTTTTTAATGGAAGACTTAAACATGTTTAAAAGTTGATGGAAAGTCACACAGGCCACATACTCTGATTTGATTTATAAGAAACAACCAAAATAGGCAAAGTTTTAGAGACAGAAAGCAGATTAGTGGTTTCTAGGGGTTGAGGAGACAGAGCAGTGGGGAATGACTGCTTCATATGTTACAGGGTTTCTTTCAGGGGTGATGAAAATGTTCTGGAATTAGACTGGTGATGTTTGCACAACCTGTGAACCTAGTAAGAACTGAACTGTACACTTTAAAATGAAGATTCTATGATATGTGAATTATCAATTTTTTTTCTCAATTTTTTTATCAATTGAGATATGTGAATCTCAATTTTTTTTAAACTCAAAAGGAAGGAACTAGTTGATAAGACTTTAAGTAAAGGAATTTACTGGACTGTGTAAGGTTCTTGAGTGGGGGAGGGTAGGGAAGGCAAAGTACACATGGCGAATTTAATTGAATTAGAATATAATAATAAGTTATAAAAATAATAACAGGGTGTCAAACAGAAACAAAATCCAAATGTATGGCCTTTTGTTGCGTTTCCACCAACTCATACCTACCCACAACTAAATTTAAGAATTTGTTTTAGGCTTCGCACAGCTGCAAGGGAGAAACCCAAGCATGACTGCAGCGTTTCCGCCGTGCGTCTCTGCGCTCGGTGCGTCTCTACGTCGGAGCTCCGACAATTTTTGATGAAATTGAGTCATGAAACTGTAATCACTGAATTAAAGAATGGAACACAGGTCCATGGAACAATCACAGGTGTAGATGTCAGTATGAATACACATCTTAAAGCAGTGAAAATGACCCTGAAGAACAGAGAACCTGTACAGCTGGAAACACTGAGTATTCGAGAAAATAACATCCGGTATTTTATTCTGCCAGACAGCTTACCTCTGGATACACTACTCGTGGATATGGAACCAAAGGTGAAGTCTAAGAAAAGGGAAGCTGTTGCAGGAAGAGGCCGAGGCCGAGGAAGAGGACGTGGCGAAGCCGAGGCAGAGGAAGAGGGGGTCCTAGGCGATAATGTCTCTCAAGAAAGTAGTGGGGCAGAAAGACGGATACGTGACAGAGGAAGACTATGAGGCCAAGGCAGAGGAATGTGAAGTCCTAAGCGATAATGTTGCTGGAGCTTACTGTTTCACAGGGGTGGATGTTCAAGTTTTTCGTACAGGCTTTGTTTGTTTGTAGTAGTTTTTAATAAACATAAACGTAGCAAAAAAAATTTTTTTTTAACTTATCACACCTATGGTCAAATAAGCAATGAGACAGTAATATCATATAAAAACAAAGATTCTGGAGCAGTTGTAAATGACCTTCACTGTTAACCCTTTATTAGTCAAAGAACCAAACTCCTACTTACAAAATAGTCAGAGACTACCTTGATCAATCAAGTTGCTCTTTTAAATGCAAATTCCTATTTTAGCTGACGAACAAATGATAGGGAAGAAAAACTTAGTCATCCAAACTCTCATTTGCTCTTTCCAAGTACAGTTAAGAGTACTCCAATTTTTCTAGCTAAGGCCAGTGACTTACCCTAAATTTGGTGAAATGTAAAAAAAAAAAAAAAAAGTCCAAGAATAAGGGAAACAGTTAAATATAAGCTTTACAGAAAAAATTAGGAACAACCTGAAAGTAGTCAACAGAAATGCATCCAAACAAGAGAACACTTTTCAGTCATGAAAAGCAATAAGACTGGGCTGATCCACAGGCTTGTATGAGGAGGGTTCTTTAATATATTAAACTAACAACAACAAAAACAAAACCCCAAGTTTGGAAAAAACATATGTGCACATTATAATCACATTCTTGTAAAAATAAAAATAAGACAAAAAGACCCTCTACGTGAATACACACAGAAAACAATCTGGAAGAGTGAGAACCACCTCTGGATGTGGACATTCTCTTATTTTTGTAGTATCTGCATATACGTTATACAATATCACCTTCAAAACAACAGTAAGTGTTTTGTAACTATAGNCCTACCCACAACTAAATTTAAGAATTTGTTTTAGGCTTCGCACAGCTGCAAGGGAGAAACCCAAGCATGACTGCAGCGTTTCCGCCGTGTGTCTCTGCGCTCGGTGCGTCTCTACGTCGGAGCTCCGACAATTTTTGATGAAATTGAGTCATGAAACTGTAATCACTGAATTAAAGAATGGAACACAGGTCCATGGAACAATCACAGGTGTAGATGTCAGTATGAATACACATCTTAAAGCAGTGAAAATGACCCTGAAGAACAGAGAACCTGTACAGCTGGAAACACTGAGTATTCGAGAAAATAACATCCGGTATTTTATTCTGCCAGACAGCTTACCTCTGGATACACTACTCGTGGATATGGAACCAAAGGTGAAGTCTAAGAAAAGGGAAGCTGTTGCAGGAAGAGGCCGAGGCCGAGGAAGAGGACGTGGCGAAGCCGAGGCAGAGGAAGAGGGGGTCCTAGGCGATAATGTCTCTCAAGAAAGTAGTGGGGCAGAAAGACGGATACGTGACAGAGGAAGACTATGAGGCCAAGGCAGAGGAATGTGAAGTCCTAAGCGATAATGTTGCTGGAGCTTACTGTTTCACAGGGGTGGATGTTCAAGTTTTTCGTACAGGCTTTGTTTGTTTGTAGTAGTTTTTAATAAACATAAACGTAGCAAAAAAAATTTTTTTTTAACTTATCACACCTATGGTCAAATAAGCAATGAGACAGTAATATCATATAAAAACAAAGATTCTGGAGCAGTTGTAAATGACCTTCACTGTTAACCCTTTATTAGTCAAAGAACCAAACTCCTACTTACAAAATAGTCAGAGACTACCTTGATCAATCAAGTTGCTCTTTTAAATGCAAATTCCTATTTTAGCTGACGAACAAATGATAGGGAAGAAAAACTTAGTCATCCAAACTCTCATTTGCTCTTTCCAAGTACAGTTAAGAGTACTCCAATTTTTCTAGCTAAGGCCAGTGACTTACCCTAAATTTGGTGAAATGTAAAAAAAAAAAAAAAAAAACCAAGAATAAGGGAAACAGTTAAATATAAGCTTTACAGAAAAAATTAGGAACAACCTGAAAGTAGTCAACAGAAATGCATCCAAACAAGAGAACACTTTTCAGTCATGAAAAGCAATAAGACTGGGCTGATCCACAGGCTTGTATGAGGAGGGTTCTTTAATATATTAAACTAACAACAACAAAAACAAAACCCCAAGTTTGGAAAAAACATATGTGCACATTATAATCACATTCTTGTAAAAATAAAAATAAGACAAAAAGACCCTCTACGTGAATACACACAGAAAACAATCTGGAAGAGTGAGAACCACCTCTGGATGTGGACATTCTCTTATTTTTGTAGTATCTGCATATACGTTATACAATATCACCTTCAAAACAACAGTAAGTGTTTTGTAACTATAGGGAAAATGCTCAAGTCAAGTGGGGGTTAAAAAAAAGTCCTTTGGTTATACCTGTATCAAAATCACAGCCAAAAAAATTACCATATATTAGTAAGCCAGGGCTTAGAAAGGAAAAAAAGTAATTTGATCTCTAGGGTGGAAGAACTTTTTTTGACCTTTTTTCTTTTATGTATGCAATATTACCACTATAAATGTAGGTAAGAAGGACATATTTCCATAATTTCCCCATTAATGTAATGGGAAATGTTTGTATAATATATAAATGTTTGTATAATAGTTTTAAAAATATCTTTTTCAAAAAAGGAAAACAGATCCTTGGTTCCAGAGTACCTGTTTTCTGTGAAAAGTGGGCCAATTCTTTCAGTGACCAAACCAGAGTATTTCCCACACTGACAGCAATCACCAAGAGATAGCTGTACAGCTTGAGCATTAATTACATGGCTTCATGAAACACTTGGAGCAAGAGAAACAGCAGTATAATTAATATTTTCTTAGTGCCTTCAAACAGAGCTGTTGTTTATATAAACAATTCTCATTCTTTAAAAAAATGTACTTACTTTGATGGGATAGAACATATAACTTATTAATAAGGAACTACATCCTAATCACCAAAAAGTATAAGACATCAAGCAAAAGCTAGTCTAATTGAAGAAAATAAGCAAAGTCAATGAAGAGCTGATTCTCAGACTTTGTTAGCCACACGAGTGGTTGTTTACTTACTTCTAAGAAAATACAGACACTAATCTGAGGGTTGGAAACCTTTTTGTAGGACAGAAGTGAAGTCATCTGACTTCTCTAGTTAATTATCTAGGTCACTTTAGTACCCTGGGACATTCAAAATTCCTGAACACAGGCAAGATCTTTTTTCATTCTCATTTCTGAGAGCACAGGGAGGCATAGGGACTAAAATTAGCTCTCATGTGGAAATTTGCAATTTATTCCATCAGTCTTTGTTGTTCGCTTAACACATCCAGCTCCATAAAATAAAACAGCCTATTGTCAACAGGCTCATGCCTGATTTCCCCAGGATGACTCTTGCTCTGCTATTGATGAATACAGTATCACCATTATGGATGGAGTTTGGAAAGATACATTCTGTAACCATGGTTAAAGTGACAAGCATTGTAATACTGTATAGGCTGAACCTTATGTAACAGCTGAGGCTGAAGCTTCCCCACCTTACTCCAACACTGGTTTCTATTCATTAGGTCTTCACTGAGGTGCTAAAAATGGTACAGTCATAAACTATGACACAGCCCTTCAATGCTGGGACTTTGGTTTTGAAAACAAATCAGTTAAGTGTCATACTCTATTCAGACTCAACTGACAGGGCTCAAGTAGACTGCAAGATGTTCCTATGGGGCTGGTTACTGGGGAAAAGCACAAACTGAAATCTAATTGCAATGGTCAGATATGATTACAACAAAGCAGTGACAGATGCAGGAAAGAGAAAGACAGAGAGAGACAAAAGGAGAGAGATCACACCAGCAATCTTTGATACCTTATCAAGTATACCAGGCTTCATAACAATAATAAATATCCTTTACTAAGTGTCTCCAAGGTGTTAGGTCACTTTGCACATGTCATTGCTAACCTTTATGACAAATATCCAAAGTATGCCCTTTTATCCCTCCTTTTTAGATGAGGAAATTCAGTCTCAGTAAAGCTGAGAAAATTATCTAAAACCTCACAGCTAATAAGTAGCACTCTCAAGACTGGTCCTTAGGATGATTCATTCAGAAGTGCCCCTCTTTCCACACCACACCCTGGTTGCCTTCAGAAAGCACTTCAGGGCGCAACAAATAGATGACACTTCAGTCCACCTCAGGTCTAATGTTCTATCTGGTATTCCTTTTCCATCACTAGCTGGATTTGTATTTTGGCCATTCTTTTTTGTATATCTTCTTGAGTTAAGTTAAAGTAGGTAAGTGTTAGTTGCTCAGTCGTGCCTGACTCTTTGCGACCCCACAGACTGCAGCCCTGTGTCCAGGGCTGTGTGTGTCCAGGCTCCTGTGTCCATGAAATTTTCCAGGCAAGAATACTGGAGTGAGTTGCCATTTCCTTCTCCTGGGGATCTTCCCAACCCAGGCATCGAACCCGGGTCTCCTGTACTGCAGGTAGATTCTTTACCAACTGAGCTACAAGGAAAGCTCCTTAAGTTAAAAAACCACTATAAAAATAAAGAACAAGCTACTGATGCATATGATCATAAATGACTCTTACCTAAGTAAGCAAAAAGGGGTTTGAGGTCCAGAAGGAGGTAGGTCGTTTACCCTAAAAAAAAAAGGACATCTCTTCTCCTTCTATTGTGTGTGTATGTATGTTAGTCACTCAGTTGTGTCCAGCGCTATGTGACCCGTGGACTGTAGCCCACCAGGCTCCTCTGTCCATGGAATTCTCCAGGCAAGCATACTGGAGTGGGTTGCCATTCCCTTCTCCAGGGGACCGTCCCAACCCAGGGATCAAACCTGGGGTCTTCTGCGTTGCAGGCAGACTCTTTACCATCTGAATCACCAAATCATAGACCCCTTATGTGCTTATTGCCAACCTAAAGTTGGCATAAACTCATACTCTCCCATTGTTAAAGTAAGAGAAGTTCCCCTCAAGTTTGCTTCAATCTCTTTCCATCCTCTCACAGACAAATTTGCTTCTCCTTGCAAAAACTTTTCAAATTACCTTTGCCTATCACAAAACAACCACTGTGAACACCAGGTTCATGATTTTAAGTCCTTTTCTATGCACAGCATATCTGCAGATACTTTGGTTTCAGTCTGAAACAAAATCATGTTTTATAATCTGCAATACCCATTCCCTGGGCTACATGGTAGTCCACTGTAGGGAACTGCACTGTAAGAATACACAATTTTGGAAATATAAATTATTTCCAATTTTCCTTGTTATAAACAGCTCTGGAATAAACATCTTCAAACGTACGTTATTTAAGTATGCTTTTAGAACTGTCAAAGCTGCACTCTTAACCAGCATTTTTCACTATACCTATTCAACTACATTTTTGCCACTGATGAATAGTGTATATTTTATCTTTGCTAATTTGGTCCATTTGTCTTTCTCCTTTTGTAAATTGCCTATTTTTAGCCTTAACCTATATATTAAGGTTTTTTCCTTTTTCTTATTGTCTTCTAAGAGTTTTTCATATTAAGGGAGCTAATTCTTTGCTATATGCTGTAAATACTTAGACTGTACATGTTGTCACCTTTTACCATTTCTTGATATGTAGAAGTTTTTACTTCTTAGGCAGTTGAATCCATAAAATTTATTTTATGCATTCTATCTTTGGAGTTTAGAAAGACTATTCCTACACCCAAAATTCAACAGTTCACCTATACATTTTTTCCTAGTATTTAAACTAAATAAATATACTGAAACCATTAAACCATCAGGAATTTAGTTTGTATAATACATAGGAATGGGAATCTAATGCACTTTGCCCACAGCTGTTCCAACTGCATCTATTAAAAATCCATTACTAAAATAAATAAATTTTAAAAAAAATCCATTACTTAAAAAAAAAAGTTTCTGTCTAGTTCCACCCTTAACAACCTGAAATGCTCTTATTCGACATTATAGTCTTTACATGGTGGGGTGGTATCTTTTACTTAGGAGTCAGGTTCTAAAGTAAGCCTGTAAAGTGAAAATCCAAAATAACACTGTGACATCTCTTTAATCATCCTTAGCACTGTAACATTCACATTATGAGAAACACACAGGAGTCAAGACTGATTAAGAAAGGAAGATTCACCCTTCCACCCTACACTCCCTCTGGGAGGTTCAGTACTGAGTAGAGTGCAGGCTGGACTCACTCGATTTAATGCGCACGTGCTGTTTAGACTTGAACGCCACTTTGTGCCAGACAATGGGGGCCCATTCCTGTGGCAATATGTCGCTAATGTTTTAATTCCTTGAACTTCACAGTATACTAAATACCCATCTGGGAGAATTTACACTCCTTCACCTTTCCATCATCCATTTAGAACATTTGCTTTGAGCATCTTTTCTTTGAACAAAAGAAATGTCCTGTCATTTTCTTCCACAAAAACCTCAGGAGGATTCTGATTTGGAGAAGAATTGACATATTAACTTTATTGAGCTCTCCCAACCAGAAACATACTGTGCCCCTAGATTCACTGTCTCCCCTGGACCCCTGAGAGCAATGCTGTTGCTTTATGCACACGGGCTTAACGTATTTCTTTGCCGAGTGTCTGCCTGTTTCTCTTTGTTACTGTGTACGGGATCTTTTATTATAATTATATTTTCCAACTAGTATCTGGAAAGCTATCAATTTTCCTTATTTATATATATTTAAAATATATACGTATGTATATTTTATTCAGTAATCATTTGAAAATTTTTAGGTGATTCTCAAATGTTTCTTCAGGTAGACAATAATCAAGCCATCTGTAAAACTGCAATTCTTTTTCTTTCTAATCTTTGAACTTAATAAATAAGAGAAGCAGAAGACTGCGTTAGAGAGTTCCAACTCAGTCACTTCTAGTGTTAGAAGCTTGTGCAAGCTATTTAAAAAGAATGTGTGTTCATGTTTGTAGATTAAAAAGTTCAAACTATATCATTAAATCAAACCCACTTTTCCTGGGTCAACTACTCTTTTAAATGTGAAGTTCTAAATTATAGGTTAAAGCTTTAAGCCCTTCATGGACACAGGAACCTGGTGGGCTAGTCCATGGTGTCGTAAAGATTTGGACACGATTTAGCGACTAAACAACAACTTCAAGAAAAAGAGCATATATAAAAAGAGTATTTTTGCCTAATTGTCTTTGAAGCATTCACTGATCCTCTGAAAATCCCTAGGCCATTGTTGTTTATTTTTATCTACTTGGTTCGAACTGCAAAGAAAAATGTCTCTGAATTACATCAAACACTTAAGTCTTCTGAAAGTTATTCCTTTCAGAAGACAAAAGACAAACGTGTTTTTTTTAATAAATTGAGGCTTTCTGTCTATTTTACTTTTCTTTAATTTGAAGGGAAGCCTCATTTCTAGCATGATTTTACCCATCCCTTTATTTTTTATTGGCAATTTAAGTTTTGAGCATGGCATCTATAAATGGCATATAGTTAATATTTTAAAGAATTATTCTCATGCATTCAACAAACATTTATTGAATGTCTATTACTTGTTAGACACCCTTAAACCATTCAGATATGTTGTGATAACAGATTTTGTGGTCTTCTCTGAGTGATTTTTTTTTAACATATAAATCTTAAAGCCATCTTAAAAATCTAACCATTTTAAAAACCTTCCTCTGGTTCCTTAAAGTATGAGCCATCAAGTTCATGCTTATTTGCATGCTATGAAGGGCTCTTTGTAGCCTGTTCTTTGTCTTCCTTTCAGTCTCATCTCCTGGTATTCCCTAAGCTGCTATCCTGTACTCACTTCAGCCCCATCTAATGCAGCTCTGCAAATGTGCCAGGCCTTTCACAAAATTCTGTTCTTCCGCCCTTCTATTCAGCTATCAGAATTCAGTTCAAAGACCAAGGCCTTCACTACCACCACCTTCAAATCACCAAGGGTCCTTCTCTTCAGACTTCCGTTTTCAACTGTCTACCCAATATCCAACCTTAGATACTGTATAGACTTTTCAGATTCAATGTGCCCCCAGATGAAAATATATCATCTCCCCTAAACCAGCTCATTCTGCCTTGTTCCTTACTGCAGTAAACAGCAGTATCACCTAATCTCTTGCTAAATTGAGGTCACTTGGCTCATTTTTAATCTCTACCATGTCCTGCTAATCCTATTCATCAATTTCTCTCAAATTCATCCAGTGATCTATATCCCTCCTCCCTCTACCGAGTTAGGCCATCAATATATCTAATGTGGATTACTGAAACCAGTCCCTACTCACTCACTTATATTTCCAGTCTTAATTCCCCCTGCAATCCATCTTCTACAGTGCTCCTAGATTACACCTATCTAAACAATTCTGGTCCATCCTAAGAGATCAGTCCTGGGTGTTCATTAGAAGGACTGATGTTGAAGCTGAAACTCCAATACTTTGGCCACCTGATGTGAAGAGCTGACTCATTTGAGAAGACCCTGATGCTGGTAGGAGGAGAAGGGAACGACAGAGGATGAGATAGCTGGATGGCATCACTGACTCGATGGACATGAGTTTAAGTAAACTCCAGGAGTTGGTGATGGACAGGGAGGCCTGGCATGCTGTGGTTCACGGGGTCGCAAAGAGTTGGGACATGACTGAGTGACTGAACTGAACTGAAACAATTCTGAATGCTACTGACTTGCTTTAAAACTTAAGTAGATAAGGATGGGGATGGGTAATTCTGAAGACACAAGAACGCACCGCACATGAGCCTAAGATAAGTTCCAAACTCACGGCCTTATACAGCACTGCAAGCGTCGCCCTCGCAGCCTCACCTCCGGTCATGTGTCCACCACACCCCAGCAACTTTTCCAGTCCCCCACAACACTGTGCTCTTCGCACATGCCACTCCCTCTGCCTTTAACACTCTTCTTTCTACCTGGCTCATTCTTCAGAACACAGCTGAGACCACCTTTCTGTTTCAAATTATTCTCTAAACCCCAAGGTTAGGATCAGATTTCCCTTCTGCGTGATTCCACCGTGTGCTCCATAGGCTCGGCCACACTGAAAGCTGACTGCCTATTTGTCCGCTTCCTCCTCTAGTGTGTCAGCTCCAAATAGGGCTGTGACCAGGTCTTGTTTACTACAGCTTTCCTAGAACTTGGCACAAAATAGTAAAAAAAAAAAAATCAATAGATATTTAATAATTAAGTACATAATAAAAAAAAAGCAAAAGAAAAAAAGTAAGTACAAAACTAAGTATAGAGAAGAAACAAAGAATAACAAAACTGTTATTTGTTCTAAAGCTACTAGGATAAATAAACCTCCACAGACATAATTACGAAATAAAGGTTTAAGAACAATGGTAGAGGTGATCTAAACACAGAGAAACACCAACTCAGTATTTTCAGAGTGATCTCCGAAGTAAGGTGCCAAAGATGAATCTTTAGAACTCTTATTTAAATATATTTTAAATTTCCAGTTTGAAGTTTGTTTTCTAAGATGCTTAATATAGTAACATGGTAAGTAATATAAGCACTCATACATGGAGCTGTGCTCAACTTTCACTGAATGAAATAGACAATAAAGCTTGGAAATTACAGCTCTAGGGTATTTGACTTAGCCTTGTGTATTGATAGGGGAGTGGTGTCACAGATCTCTTTGAGAAACTGGTGAAAACCAAGGGTTATATCCCAGAAAAATAATATAAATACATATATATGTATTATATAAAGTTTTAGGATTTCTAGGATACCTTGGCCCCACGTTAAGTCCTGCCCTGGGGCCTCCACTCCTACAAGAAGTCTGCCAGGAGGAAGGCAAGGTCAGCAAAACGCCTCAAGCCTTCTGATCATATTGTTCCTGCTGCTGCTGCTGCTGCTAAGTCGCTTCAGTCGTGTCCAACTCTGTGCAACCCCATAGATGGCAGCCCACCAGGCTCCCCCGTCCCTGGGATTCTCCAGGCAAGAACACTGGAGTGGGCTGCCATTTCCTTCCCACTTCTCCCCAAATCCTGCTCTTCTTCCTCCCAACAGGTGAATCAACACATTTTCCCCAGGCAGGCTTGAAATTTCCACCCTCCTCTGTAACTCACATAGAATTTAGGACTGCAGTTAAAGATCTCCTTCTCAAGGGTGTAACACAAGCATCAGTTATTCCCATACCATTATCATCATCTCTGCCATTTCCTGAAGCATCGTACCTATTATTTTCTTAATTTTTAATAATTAACTTTTAAACTTGAATTTGGTGACATTCTAAGTAATACTGAAGTGAAATCAGTTTTGAGGTCCTGGTTATTATTCTCTTACCTCACAACAAAATAAATATACACTTAAAATACAACAAAATAAATATACACTTAAAATAAGGACCTCAGACCCCCACCAGGTCTGAGGGCACAATCCTAAGTTTTCTGAAGTTACCCTGCTGAGTAAGCAATAATCTGGATATCAAGAGGTTTTTCTTGTTGCTGCTTTCTGGGGTCTTTTTAAGTCAGAAGGAAATTTAAAAGCCTTTGGTCCAGTCTTCTTATTTAATAGATTAAAAAGCTAAAACAGAGAGAAGTGATTTGTCCAAGGTCAGATGAGAAGTTTAAGGAAAAGTCTAGAATTAGTACTCAGGTCTGCTATCAGTGCAGTATACTCTCCACTACGCAGGGTCCATTCAAATCACACTAGAATAAAACTGTATCAAGGATTCTTCATCTGTTACCTACCTCACTCTTCCATTCAGATTTATCTGAACATGCTGCTTAAAATCTGGATATTTGGTTGCCAGATATGCAAAGTCAGGAGGTTTGTCCTTGTATCTATTTCTTGCATGCATTGATTTACTCAGAGCCATCTTTAAAAAGAAAAAAAAAAGGGGGGAATCAGCATAGTTAAAATCAACAAGAAAAGTTGTGGTTGCCAAGTCAACAATTATAGCCAACACGTCTTCACTAATCAAGTGAGAAAGAAGAAACTATATTTTTAAAAGTATACAACAAATAAGCACATGAAACGATGTTCTATGTCATTAGGGAAACACAAATCAAAACCATAATAAGCTATCATTTCATACACATTAGGATGGCTATTATTAAAAAAAGAGAGAGAGAAAATAGCAAGTACTGGAGAGCATACGAAGAAACTGGAGCCCTCAGGCATTGTAGGTGGGAATGAACATGGTATGACTGCTGTGAGAAAGTTTGGTGGGTCTTTAAAAAATTAAACATTACCACATGATCCAGCAATTCCAATCCCATGTACAGATCAAAGGAACTGAAAGCAGAGATTCAAATAAATACTTGGAATGTTCACAGCCTTTCCATACTGTCCATGGGGGAAAAGCTGGCTTAAAACTCAATATTCAAAAAACGAAGATCATGGCATCCAGTCCCATCCCTTCATGGCAAATAGATGGGGAAACAATAGAAAGAATGACAGACTTTATTTTCTTGGACTCCAAAATCACAGCAGATGGTGACTACAGCCATGAAATTAAAAGACGCTTGCTCCTTGGAAGAAAAGCTATGACCAACCGAGACAGCATATTAAAAAGCAGAGACATTACTTTGCCAACAAAGGTCTGTATAGTCAAAGCTATGGTTTTTCCAGTAGACATATATGGAATGTGAGAGTTGGACCATAAAGAAAGCTGAGCGCCAAAGAATTGATGCTTTTGAATTGTGGTGGTGAAGACTCTTGAGTGTCCCCTGGACAGCAAGGAGATCATACCAGTCAATCCTGAAGGAAATCAGTTCTGAATATTCACTGGAAGGACTGNACATATATGGAATGTGAGAGTTGGACCATAAAGAAAGCTGAGCGCCAAAGAATTGATGCTTTTGAATTGTGGTGGTGAAGACTCTTGAGTGTCCCCTGGACAGCAAGGAGATCATACCAGTCAATCCTGAAGGAAATCAGTTCTGAATATTCACTGGAAGGACTGATGCAGAAGCTGAAGCTCCCATACTTTGGGAGGCCACCTGATGGGAAGAACTGACTCATTTGAAAAGACCCTAATTGCTGGGTAAGATTTAATGAAGGGAACGACAGAGGATGAGATGGTTGGATGGTATCACTGACTCAATGGACCTGAGTTTGAGCAAGCCTCAAGAGTTGGGGAAGCCTGGTGGGCTGCAGTCCACAGGGTCACAAGGAGTTGGACATGACTGAGCAACTGAACTGAACCGACTGAATGCTCATGGCAGAGTTATTCACAATGGTTAAAAGGTGGGATGCAACTTCAGGTATCCACAAGCAGACAAATAATCAAAATGTGGGAAGTATATACATTGGAATATTATTCAGCCCTAAAGGGATGAATTCAGACACATGCTACAACATGTATGAACCTTAAAAACATTATGCTAAGGGCAATAAGCCCCACACAAGAGGGCAAATACTATATCATTACACTTATATCAAGAGCCAATAGGCAAATTCATACAGAATGGAATAGAGGTTACTGGGGGTGGGAGGAGGGTGGAACAGTGAATTACTGTTTAATGGTATATGGTTTGTGTTTAGAATGATGAAAAACTTATAGAAATGGACGGTTGTAATGGTTGCACAACACTGTGAATATATTTAAAACCACTGAATGGTACACTTAAAAAAGGTTAAAATGGTAAATTTTGTTATATGTATTTTACCACAATTTTAAAAAACGTTTCTGCAACATATGATGAATCTTTTTCTTTTAAACCAAGGGAAGAAAATTGAAACTATTCCCTTTCAAAGCATCAAAGTGGGACTTCCTGGTGGTCTAGTGGCTAAGACTCCAGGTTCACAATGCAGGAGCCTCAAGTTCAATCCCTGGTGAGGGAACCAGATCCGACATGCTGCAACTAAGACCTGGTGCAGCCAAATAAATAAATAAAAAATAAAAGCATCAACATGGCGGAAGGCAATATAATCTACCACCAAGAATACTACAGTCAGAGGTTAGTTTTTATAGTGGTCTTGAGTGGACTATCTGGTTGTGCACCATGAAGTCACTAAAGTTTCAAAAAACATCTCTTTTTTTAACTTCCTGATTTCAAACTCTACCAAAAAACATTTTCTATTCCAACTTCTTTTATAAATTTCAGTTTTGCCATTTCTAGGTAGCTAAAACCAATTGAAAACAAACACAGTAATTTTGTTTTCCTTGAGAATACACAGAAGAAAAAAGTTAACACATTTATAGCAAGAAATAAGAACCAGAAGAAAAGTCACTGCAGTAGTTGAGTAAATCTCTAAGCAGTTGGTAATTTTATTTAGTGTACATCTCTAGATGGTAGGTGATTTTTCTTTTCTTTATACCACTCTGCATT
Organism: Neotragus moschatus; assembly: GCA_006410615.1. Taxonomy (NCBI): domain Eukaryota; kingdom Metazoa; phylum Chordata; class Mammalia; order Artiodactyla; family Bovidae; genus Neotragus; species Neotragus moschatus. Next base: position 3,611,357 of record SJYA01002500.1, read on the forward strand.
TTCTACTTTTTTCATAACACACATTCAACTAAATGGTACTATGTAAGAATCCTAAGAGTCACCTGATAGTTCTCTATCCCTCTTGTATTTCAAAAAATTAACAGTCATAGGTATTTTACCTGCTGAATATCTCTCAGATGCATCTATTTCTCCCCAGGCTCACCTATAACAGCCCATACAAGTCTGCCCATACTGCTCCAGCAGCCTCTTAACTGGTCTCCATGAACCCACACTTTTTCTCTCCATGCCTTTTTCCACCATGCAGTGACCATTTCTAAACACAAATCTCACTGTGTCCACCTCCCATGCTCACTTGCTCAAAACTTCACTTTTAGGAGAAAAACAAAAAACATTACTTCAGCATGCATACAAGACCCAGCACAACGTGGCTTCAGCATGAGCTGAAGTCTCACCTTTGCTCTTCTCTCTCTCCCTCCACTCTGGCAATAGGGTCTTTACACAGATTATCCCTTTTGTCTGTAATGTTCTTTCATCCCTCTCTTCACCTGACTAATTCCTACTCATCCTTACTACCACAATTCAAGCATCTCCTCTTCAGGAAGGTCTTTCCTTCCTTAATTTCCCCAGGTCAGCGATAGCAGCTACTGTAAACTCTTAGGGTATCCCTGGTGGCTCAGTGCTAAAGAATTCACCTGCCAATGAAGGAAACACGGGTTCGATCCCTGGGTCAGGAGGATCCCCTGGAGACGGAAATGGCAACCCACTCCAGTATTCTTGCCTAAGAAATCGCTTGGATAGAGAAGCGTGAACGCTACAATCTAAGGGGCTGCAAGAGTCGACATGACTTAGCAACTAAACAACAATAGAACCTCCTAGCAATAAGCACATTTCCTTTGCAGGCTTTGTTAGAGATGTAACTTTACATGGTTATAAATGTTAACACTCTAACTCAGGTTTTTGATAGCTTTTCACATTTAAGAAGGATTTTCAAAAAAGAATTGTTTTCATTACAGACAATCAAAATCATGCAGCTAACTACCCACCAGACCACTCACTTGAAAGGCTAAAAAGCACTTCATGCACAACATGTCCAAAATGAAACCTTTTCTACCCACCCCAATAGGTCCTCCTCTAATCTTCCCTATTTTGCTGAATGACACCAAGATCTTCCTCATGGCACAAAAGCAAGAAATCTTCAGCACCTTTTCTATCCCACCTCCTCCATTCCAAACATACTATGTCCTGAATATTCTGTCTCCTAGTTATTTCTTGGCCCATTTTTTGGAGAAGGAAGTATCTTCCTCCTCCAAAAGGATACTTCCAAAGTATCCTTTTTTTTTCCAGAATTTTATTTTATTGTATTTCATTTTTTTAAATTTCAACCTCATTTATTTTTTAATTGAAGGATAATTGCTTTACAGACACTCCAATATTCTTGCCTGGACAATTCCATGGACACAGGAGCCTGGGGAGCTACAGTCCATGGGATCACAGAGTCCCATGGGACACGACTGAGCGACTAACACCTTCACTTCACTTTCACCCATTTTTCACCCTTCAGCAACTCCACATCTCTAGGCCAGAGATTATAATCATCTCTTTCTTGGCTGACTACAATAGCCTCTAACTGATGTCTCTCTAACCACTCTTAACCCCAACAATCCACTTCATCCTGGTGACAACTTACCCCTCCTCCCACCCCAATGCAAAACTGAACATTCCTAGCTAAATCCCTTCAGCGGCTTCCTAAAGCTTTTAGGCTGATGAAACTCAAAATAATTAACAAGCCACACATAAATCTATCCCTCCAAACTCATTTGTTGCCACTCTCTCCTCCCTGTCCAGTGTACTTCACAGAACACACATGACACTCTGAACACACATGGACAAATTAAATTACAGATATGGTAAAAATCACTTCCTTCATTATTCAACCCTCTTGATCAGAACAGATACACATCGAATCAATAAAGCCACGTCTTTGCTAACGGAGCTCCCTATACAGGCAATGGATTCTTAGCTAAATCTACCCCACTCCTTAGAGTTTAACTGAGTGTCAGCCCTTACCTGGCATCAGCCTCCACTTCTCTCCAAACTTTTCTCTTTCTGGCTCATTCTGCTGTAGCCACACAGGCTTCCTTATCGTTTCTCTATCAAGTCTGCCACACTCCTGCCTCAGGGGTTCTGTGCTTGCTGTTTGGTCTGCATGGGTTTCTCTTCCCCCAGAAATACATACATGCAAGGTACCCTCCCCTTGTTCAGGTCTTTGATCAAACCTCTTTCTTACCGATACCTTTTCTGAGTACCCCCATTTAAAAGAGCAGCGAGTGAACTCTTTGTCTCCTTTAGTTGCTTCAGTCTTCTTCACAGAACTTACCCATCTGACATTCCATATACTTTGCTGTTTAAAATTTGCCTTGCCAGTAAGTTTCATGAGGGGAAATACTTTGTCTATCTTTTTCACTGCAATATCCCAGAGCCTAAAGTAGGAACTGGAGACTAGGTAAGCAATAAGTGTTTTTTGGTTGAAACCACAATGGAACTCTTACACTGTCCAGGGCACTTAAAACACAGAACTCTCATTCTTGATAAGCAGCCCCCATCTTGTGTCTCTAAAAGGTTCAGGCCTAGGACTGAACCTTTTTCTTCCGAGTTACCCAAGTCAGTGCAGAAAGACAAAGTGGTAGACCTTCACTTAAGTAAGCTGATGCTTCCACTTTCTTTAATCTTTCCCATCTCCATGCTTCTGTTTCCTTGGTTCCTCCCGACCCTCAACCTTCCTCAACTATCACTCGTTACTTACTACATAATTCTGTAAAATAATCTAAACTCTGCTCTCAGAACTTTTAATTCCTTCTGCACAGATTCCTACCACTTCTAATTTCTATTTTCTCTCGTCTCCCTTTCTCATAAATCCGACTTTTTCCACAGTTCCTCCACTGCCAGTTCTCCATCTCTTCCACTCCTTTCACGTGCTCACCTTACCCACTCATACTATCTTCGCGCCTCAGTTTTGGATCTCTCTAAACCGCCTCCGCTTCCCTGGTGGCTCAGACAGTAAAGCGTCTGTATACAATGAAGAGACCTGGGTTCGATTCCTGGGTCGGGAAGTTCCCTGGAGAAGGAAAAGGCAACCCACTCCAGTACTCTTGCCTACAAAATCCCATGGACGGAGGAGCCTGGTGTCCATGGCGTCGCCTACTCAATACTCGTCTCCGTTCTATTTGCCAACTCCTCCCACCCATCCCACCACACATACGCCCCCGCGCACGCACACACACACACACACACA
>SJYA01002501.1:0-22088 GCA_006410615.1 Neotragus moschatus
GCTTATAGTATCACATATGCTAAGTTGTGTGCTAAGTTGTGTCCAACTCTTTGAGACCCTATGGACTGTAGCCCACCAGGCCTTGCCCACTGGAATTTTCCAGGCAAGAAAAACGGAGTGGGTTGCCATTTCCTACTCTAGTGGATCCTCTCAACTCAGGGACTGGAACTGAGTCTCTTATGTCTCCTTCATTGGCAGGTGAATTCTTTATTACTGTGTCACTAGAGAAGCCCTTTATAGTATCACACCCTGCTTTATAATCATTGATGGTAAGTAAATCTTCAAACTAGAGATTTATGAAGAACATATCCTCATTGAATATGAAGCAAGATGCACACTGTCCAGGAGTATTAAATAGAGACATCTTATAAGCTAGATGCTTCTCAATATGTGAGATGATTTGTGTACTTCACTGGCGATATCATCTACTCTAGGTAACAGAGTCCATGTTTGAATGATGAAAGAAAGGACATAAGGAGACAAGACTGATATGCGACTATTTACTAACATCTTTTAATCTTAAAATTCTTAGTAATATGGTTAATTCACAAGAGTCTCATTTCACAATTCAATTGTTTATGTTAGCTCAATATGCATTTCATGAATATTTGCATTATTCAAATTTTTTAAATAATAATTTTTTNCTACTCTAGGTAACAGAGTCCATGTTTGAATGATGAAAGAAAGGACATAAGGAGACAAGACTGATATGCGACTATTTACTAACATCTTTTAATCTTAAAATTCTTAGTAATATGGTTAATTCACAAGAGTCTCATTTCACAATTCAATTGTTTATGTTAGCTCAATATGCATTTCATGAATATTTGCATTATTCAAATTTTTTAAATAATAATTTTTTTGAGAAATATTCAAATAGTGTGCCGTACTCGTATCTGATTCATTTTTGTTATTCTACAGTATATGACATTATGATTGGAGAAAACTTCTAAGTGTTGACAGACTTTTACTTATAATTTCTATTAATATGTCTTATTCAAACAATATTTCTTGGGCATGCAGTGCTTCGTTGCTTGGTAGTGTCTGAAACTTTGCCCACCAGGCCATCTGTCCATTAGGATTCTCCCAGCAACAAAACTGGAGTGGGTTGCCATGCCCTCCTCCAAGGCATCATCCCAACCCAGGGATCGAAGTCAGGTCTCCTGCATTCCAGGTGGATTCTTTACCAGCTGATCTATCAGGGAACCCCTTTCTTGGTCATATTAATGATTCATTCAAGTAGGTCTTGATTTCTGATTGTGTAAGTATTCTGTTATTCAAAATTGTCATAAATATTATCAATACATTGTATTTCAATATGTTTTAGAATAAGCTTGTCATTTTCCATAAAATATCTNCGAAGTCAGGTCTCCTGCATTCCAGGTGGATTCTTTACCAGCTGATCTATCAGGGAACCCCTTTCTTGGTCATATTAATGATTCATTCAAGTAGGTCTTGATTTCTGATTGTGTAAGTATTCTGTTATTCAAAATTGTCATAAATATTATCAATACATTGTATTTCAATATGTTTTAGAATAAGCTTGTCATTTTCCACAAAATATCTGTTTTTTTTTAGATATTCCCTTGAATCTATAATTTAATTTGGGACAAATTGACATCTTTATACTGAGTGTATAATCAATTAATATCATATATCTCAATTGATTAAATTTTTTCAAGAATGGTTTACTATTTTACTGAGAACTTTTATATATATTTCTTGGATATAGTGCTGATATTTTGTTTTCTTCTTCTAGATTACATGTAAATTCACTTCTACATCATTGCTAGTGATTAAAAAGAGAGTTTTTTTGGGGGCAAGGGTGTTTGTATATTAACTTTGTTCATTATATTGCTCATTATTTCCAACAGTGTGATGAACATTATATTTACATAAATATATTATCTGCAAACAAAGAGCTTTAATTTTCCTTCTAATTTTTATATATTTTATTTTTGATGTCTTATTTCACTTGATATGGCCGACAATAAACTGTTGAAAGCAAAATATTGAATAGACCTCTAGAATTTATTTGTATAATTTAAGAGTAACCTTAAGCATATTGCTTAGGTGAAAGTAGTGCTCTTGCCACTTTACAGGCATGAAATTGAGGCCCACTGAAGTACTGTCACGTCTTCAAAGTCCATTGTTCCTATGTGAACTAACTAGGACTAGAGTCTCAGTTCTATTGTACCATTTAATTTCAAATGTAATTGGAAATATAGTTTCTTCTAATGTTTTTAATGTTTCTTTTTAAAATTCTCATTGAGCATCCCCTACGCTAATAAGGTTAATGGAAATATTTTTCTCTTACTAAAGGCTACTGCTAAAGTAGACCCTTTTGAAAACTTGCTTCTCAAAATTCACATGTGCTCAGGACTTGCCTCAATGATAGCTTCATATGTGACATATACTGATTACCTTACTGAAATGTATGTAATATTATTAACACTTCTATCTAGAGGGTCTTTAATTGTCATATCAACAGCTATTCTTTGCAAGGTTAGGTATTGCCAGTCCTAAGTCTAATATGTATAAATTGCCTAAATATTCCTATCTTCCCTCTCTTTCAATATTTCTATGTCCAAATCTAAAAAAGTTAAATACTAAATGTTAAATAGCCCATCTAGATTTTACTATATACAAAAAGAATAGTAAAATGTGATATAAAAGATTGCTATACTGCATATGATCTGTCTGAGCATATTTTTAACTACCTGCATGAGCCCAGTTAAGCCATTTTTGATGCTTTATATGGAAATGATTATAAAGACCATTTGATGTTATTAAATTACATGGAAAAACTCTTACATTTCTCTAGTTGATGAATCTCACCCTTGAGTTTCATTTTATTAAACTATAATTATTAAATCCTCTAATATTCATACAGGAAGAGCCTGTATCAAATTTTGAGCTCAAAACTAAGCAGAAAGAAGATGAAGTGTAATGGGACACAGAACTAAAATAGCTCTAGGAGTTCCTTTTCAAAAGTATCAATCCTTTTTATATCCATACATACCAGCATAAAAATGAAGTTTGAATATAGATGCTTTATCATGCACATTGAGGTTGACTTTATAAAAAGTAAAATACTCAATTTTAAACTTTCAAAATATTCTTCCTATTTTATGCATTAAAATTTACAATGCCATATATTCTTTATAGTGATTAAAGTGGTTGATGTCTGATGCTATTTCATGTTATTCTGCATTTAGAACTGAACAGTTACACATCATTTATGTAGCTTCAATAGGCACAGAAACATAAGGCATGTATTTATTGTTGGACATAGATATGTTATAGTTAATTGGATATTCAGATTCCAAGATAAATAGCACACAGATCTATAGCTGTCAACAATTCATAGACAGTAAAATCTAAAAAGAATATAAACAAATTAAAAGACTGAAGATTAGAAAACTCTCACCTGTTTATCAGTTAACACATGTTAACATATATCAAATGAATATTATTTATCAAACTTTATTCTGTATACAGAAATTATGGGGGTAGAAAAGAAAACTGGAGTTTTAACCTCCAAAAATTTTGCATATTTTAAAAAGAAACAGATATTAAACATTCATACATAAACAGTTCCTTGTTCTTAAGAATGCTATTAATGAGAATGTAAGGTGATACGATAAAAGACTAGAAGATTCTTCCTTTAGTTAGTATTGTCAGGATAGTAAAGCCATAAGTGAAGAGAGGGAGGCAGCAGTGAAAATACTGTGTAGAAGAACATCGCAAGCAGAAGGAACACAAGAGCAAAGGAACAGTTAAGTGTAGACTTGAAATCCTAAATGATTATAAAGACTACAAGGTTATCAGTGTGATGAACCCTGGGTTCATTTCAAGGCTGTGATTTTTTCCAGGTTACATTCAATCATTCAGAAATAAATATTAAAATAGTCAAACTAAAAATATTCAATTAATATTTTTCTTGGACTACCAAATCACTGTGGATGTTGACTGCAGCCATGAAATTAAAAGACGCTTGCCCTTTGGAAGAAAAGCTATGAAAAACCTAGACAGCATATTAACAAACTGAGACATAATTTTGTCAACAAAGGTCCATATAGTCAAAGCTATGTCATGTATGGATGTGAGAGTTGGACAATAAAGAAGGAAAAGCGCCAAAGAACCGATGCCTTTGCACTGTGGTTCTGGAGAAGACTCTTGAGAGTTTCTTGGACACCAAGGAGATCAAACTAGTCAATTTTAAAAGAAATCAACCCTGGATATTCATTGGGAGAACTACTGCTGAAGCTGAAGCTCCAATACTTTGGCCACCTGATGCAAAGAGCTGTAGTTAACAACTAGCAGAGGAGATAGACATTCAACACTAACCCAAAGTATGCAGTCTCTAATTTACATTATTTAAAAGATGGAGGATTTGGCGGGAGAAATGTCACTGTTATTACATCAGCTTAATAATCTTCTCTTGTCATTCATAATGATGAACTGATTGCTCTTATACTTTTATGACTGGTCCTTTCTTGTTCAAGCTGTTCCTTTGCAGAAATTTAGAAGCAACACCATGATTATAACAGTTACCAAAAAGAAAAGTGGTCAAGCAAGGTGAGAATAACTTTGTAATGTGTATATGCATTCCAAATTCAAATGTTTCAACTCTTTGAGCAGAACTCTCTGGCTTTTGAAATATACCAATTTTTGAAGGATAAGACATTTTTGATTTATGTGGGAGTGTAGATCTTTTAAATTTATGACAAACTGAATATGTTTTTGAATTATTTAAAATAATAAAACAAAACAAAAATATACATTTTACCTTAACTTGGTTCAGAGAGGTTTTGAATCTCAACTATATCATTCTTTTAAAAAGACAGGCTAATCTGAATATACTAAAACATTGACTCCTTACATATAACATAAAACAGGTCAAATAAGTATTTAATATACACAACAGATAAACAAAACCAAATACATATCTATTGGGATATAATAAAATATATCTGCTCATATTTAATGCCAAACACTGGAATTTGAAATTGCTAATTAAAAACATTAGTGAATGTCAATACAGCAATATTTTAATGACTCCAAGTTAATCCCACAGCAATCAATTTAGATCAGAATGAGTTTATTGTAAAGTGCCAAAGGTGGAAAAAATGCTTCCTTTGCATTATAAAGCCACAGTTTCTCAAATGAATAGTGCCTAGTCAAAATATAACTAGGTAATTACTTAATTTGCATTTATTAAGGAAATATAATAATGGGGAAGAAAGCTCTTTGGGAAATGACCTAAGAGGTACCAGTTGACTTAGATAAACACAGTTTTACCTGAACTTGGTAATGCAGAAATGCAATGATACTAAAAAATTGAAACAACAGCAGAAAACCCAAGAACAACAACAAAATAACAAGAAATTTATTTGACAGAAAGCAGGTGCCAATTTTATACCTAGTATATGTTGAAAAATGACCACCTTCTGGTAGAGTTATTTTGTCTAGTGAGTTCAGTAAGAATATGAAGTTCAGTTCCCATGTTTTAATGTCTAGAAGCAGGAGAAGGGTATCTATTTAATTTTTGCAACTACATAAGTGGAGATAAAAATAAATAAATCTAAGAAATGTGTTTGTTCTCACATTATTCAGAAGGATTTGAACATTGCACGCATTCTTCATGATACTGCAAGTAAAAAGGTCTGAAAAATCACACTTAAATTCAATGATCCCTCTTTCATATCTGATCTAATCAAACTTATGAAGCTCTTTTGGACCATGGTGATGACAGCAGGAGATTCTTACTAGCAATAGAGGAGGGAACTATAACAACATCTGAGTTAGGCTTAGAGATGATAATGTTCAAATAGGTCAGAGGTGTCTAATGTTTTGTTACAATAAAGGGGACAATAAAAAACATTAAAATTGATGAAGAGAATTAGAAATTAGAAAAATACAGAGAAAAAATGTAATAGCCTGCAAAACAGATGGCAGTCTTTACAGCTTTCCCTTTGAGAAGCAATATTTTCCCACCCTTTGAATCAAGACTGGCTTTGGTACTTGTTTTGATCAATAGATATAGCATAAATGACAATGTTCTATTTCAGAGCATACAATTCCAAAGAATGTGCAGATTTTTGCTTTTATGCTTTATAATTCTATTGATAGGTGAACTGGGCCCAAGTGGGACCCATTGCCTCCGTCACTTCAATAGAACACTTGCCATTGCCCAGCATGTGAAAGTAGCTACATGGACAGGCCAGACACCAATTAAACTTTCAACTTTCTTCAGATAAATGAGTGACAAGGCCAGTATCTACACAGTCCAGCACAGATCAAAAAAAGAAAATATCAGAATTATTATTGAACTCATATTTTAAGACATGAAAAAATCATGAATAAAGGGAAAATATGAACAGTCCCTTAACAAGTAAGCAAATTAAATCAGCAATTAAAAATCTCTCAACAAAGAAATACCCAAGACAAATGGTTTCTATGGTGAATTCTGCTAAACACTTAAAGAATTGATGCCGATCCGCCTTAGGCTCTTCCAAAAACTTGAAGAAGAAGGAATGCTCCTATACTCATTTTATGAGGCCAGCATTACCCTGATACCAAAGCCAGAGAAAAACACAATAAAAGAAAATATCCCTGATGGATACAAATGCAAATATTTAAGACTCGGCAGACTGAATTGAACGGTACATTAATAGAATCAAAGGTGTCTCTGGTGACTGAGGTGGTAAAGAATATGCCTGCAATGCAGGACACCCAGGTTCAGTTTCTGGGTCAGGAAGATCCTCTGGAAGAGGGAATGGCTACNCAGAAAACACCCTCTTCCAACAACAAAAGAGAAGACTCTATGCATGGACATCACCAGATGCTCAATACTGAAATCAGATTGATTATATTCCTTGAAGCCAAAGATGGAGAATCTCTATAGTCAGAATAGTCATACTATACTATACTGTACTATACTATACTGGGAGCTGAACTGTGGCTCAGATCATTAACTCATTGCAAAATTCAGACTTAAATTGAAGAAAAAAGGGAAAACCCTAGACCATTCAGGCATGACCTAAATCAAATCCCTTATGACTATATAGTGGAAGTGACAAGTAGATTCAAGGAATTGGATCTGGTTGACAGAGTGCCTGAAGAACTATGGATGGAGGTTCATGACANCATTGCAAAATTCAGACTTAAATTGAAGAAAAAAGGGAAAACCCTAGACCATTCAGGCATGACCTAAATCAAATCCCTTATGACTATATAGTGGAAGTGACAAGTAGATTCAAGGAATTGGATCTGGTTGACAGAGTGCCTGAAGAACTATGGATGGAGGTTCATGACATTGTACAGGAGGCATTGATCAAGACCATCCCCAAGAAAAAGAACTGCAAAATGGAAAAATGGTTGTCTGACCAGGGCTTACAAATAGCTGTTAAACAAAAAGAAGCTACAGGAAAAGGAGAAAAGGAAAGATAGACCCATTTGAATGGAGAGTTCCAAAGAATAGCAAGGAGAGATAACAAAGCCTTCCTCAGGGATCAATGCAAAGAACTAGTGGAAAACAATAGAATGGGAAAGACTAGAGATCTCTTCAAGAAAATGAGAGATACCAAAGGAGCTTTTCATGCAAAGATAGGCACAATAAAGGACAGAAATTGTATGGACATAATAGAAGGTGAAGATATTAAGAAGAGCTGGCAAGAATACCCAGAACTGTACAAAAAAGATCTTCATGACGCAGATAAACACGAGTTGTAATTGCTCATCTAGAGCCACACAACCTAGAATGAAAACTCAAGTGGACCATCAGAAGCATCACTGTGAACAAAGCTAGTTGGAGGTGGTGGAATTCCAGTTGAGCTATTTCAAATCCTAAGAGATGATGCTCTAAAGGTGCTGCACTCAATATGCCAGCAAATTTGGAAAACTCAGCATTGGCCACAGGACTGGAAAAGGTCAGTTTTCATTCCAATCCCAAAGAAATGCAATGAAAAAAGAATGTTCAAACTACCACACAATTGCACTTATCTCACACACTAGCAGAGTAATGCTCAAAATTCTCCAAGCCAGGTTTCAGCAATACGTGAACCATGAACTTACAGATGTTCAAGCTGGATTTAGAAAAGGCAAAGGAATCAGATATCAAATTGCCAACATATGTTGGATCATCAAAAAAACAAGAGCGTTTCAGAAAAACATCTACTTTTGCTTTATTGACTATGCTTAAGGCTTTGACTGTGTGGAACACGACAAACTGTGGAAAATTCTGAAAGAGATGGGAACACCAGACCTCCTTACCTGCCTCCTGAGAAATCTGTACACAGGTCAAAAAGCAACTGTTAGAACTGAATATGAAACAACAGACTTGTTTCCAGTTTGGGAAAGGAGTATGTCAAGGCTGTATATTGTCACCCTGCTTATATTACTTCTATGCAGAGTATGTAATGAGAAATGCTGGAATGGATGAAGCACAAGCTGGAATCAAGATTGCTGAGAGAAATATCAATAACCTCAGATATGCACATGACACCACCCTTATGGCAGTGAAGATGAACTAAAGAGCCTCTTGACGACATTGAAAGAGGAGAGTGAAAAAGTTGGCTTAAAACTGAACATTCAGAAAACTAAGATCATGACATCCGGTCCCATCACTTCATGGCAAATAAATAAGGATACAATGGAAACAGTAAGAAACTTTATTTCATGGGGCTCCAAAATCACTGCAGATGGTGACTGCAACCATGAAATGAAAAGACACTTACTCCTTGGAAGAAAAGCTATGACCAACTTAGAAAGCATATTTAAAAGCAGAGGCATCATTTTGCCAACAAATATCCATCTAGTCAAAGCTATAGTTTTTTCAGTAGTCATGTATGGATGTGAGGGTTGGACTATAAAGAAAGCTGAGTGCTGAAGAATTGATGCTTTTGAACTGTGATGTTGGAGAAGATTCTTGAGAGTCCCTCTGACTTCAAGGAGATCCAACCAGTCCATCCTAAAGGAAATTGGTCCTGAATATTTACTGAAAGGACTGATGCTGAAGCTGAAACTTCAATACTTTGACCACATGATGCGAAGAACTGACTCATTTGAAAAGACCGTGATGCTGAGGCAGATTGAAGGTGGGAGGAGAAGGGGATGACAAAGGATGAGATGGCTGGATGGCATCACTGATGTGATGGACATGAGTTTCAGTAGACTCCGAGAGTTGGTGATGGACTGGAAGCCTAGTGCACTGCTGTCGATGGGGTTGCAAAGAGTTGGACATGATTGAGCAACTGAACTGAATTGAACTGAAACTATGAAATATACATTATTAAGTAAAAACGTTAACACGTTGAATTAAAAGACTGTCATCCAGGAAAAGATAAGATTCCATATATGTTAGATATAGATATTAACAGAAGGGAATTAACATTATTATATGGTTAGAGGAGGATGCAAAAAGTGCTTAAATATCTCTTAGTATGAATTTTTTTAAATTGTTTCTAATTGCCTCAACAAAGCATTAAATTTGTAGAGAATAAATTGCTTCACTTCAAGGAAAGCAAGTAAAGCTGTTAAGCAGATGAATGAATACTAACCCCTTTCCTTTTTGTTTATTATAACATGTTCCTCTCATTCCATTGGTTCTACTTTTTATCAGTGTTTTCTTCTTATAATATGCATGTTGGTCTCAGTGGAGTTAATATTTACAACGTATTTGTACAAAAAGTGCCTTGTTTTCTTTTCCTGTGCAAGTGACTGGCATATTAACAAAATATATATATATTTTTTTCTTTATTCAAAATTTTCATGATAGAGCATTTGTGAATTTTCTGCTAACAGGATTATTAGTGTAAACTATTACTTATATCTTTTAAATTAATTTTATAATATTTCTTAAATTTACATCTTTTAAGAATTTATATCTCTGAAAAGTCACTTATTTGAAATGTTGCTTATTTTAGAAACTGGTTATATAGTTAAAAATGGTAATAGAAGGCATAGATGGTAGATATGAAAAGAAGTGGACATATTTAAGAGAGAAGAATTAGTAGAGCTTGATAACTGGTTGGAAGTGAATGGGAAAATACAGAGGGACAATTTAAAGATGTTAATGTTTGTTGCAATACAACTCAGCATGAAAATGAAAGTGTTAGTTGTTCAGTTGTGTCCTGCTCTGTGATACCATGGACTATAGCCTGCCAGACTCTTTTGTTTATGGAATTCACCAGGCAAGAATTTTGGAGTGAGTTGCCATTTCCTTCTCCAGGGTATCTTCCCAACCCAGGGATTGAGCCCAGGTTTGCTGCATTGGAGGCAGATTCTTTACTGTCTGAGGCACCAGGGAAGCCCTAACAAATCAGGATAAGAAAAACAAAGAGAAAAATAGATTTCTGAGGAAATATGATAATCTGGGATGTGAACATGTTCAATCTGAGATACCTGAGAAACATTTCTGTGACCATTTGAACTATGATGCCATGGATTGCATTTTGTAAGAGAGCTGACTCTATAGCATTGACTTTATCATCATACAGTTATATAGCTAAGTAACTGGATGGGATCATCCAAGGAAGCTGAGATAGAAAAAGACATAAAGAAATGGTACACAAAATCTCTAGGACACAAATACATCGTTAATGAGTAGAGAGGAAGGCTTTTTCTAAAGCGAAGCTGGGAGATCTCCATGGAAAGTCTTATACTGAGGAACATGTAGTATATTTGAAAAATGGAAAGAATTTTACTATGGCTAAAAGTGAAATTCATAATTCTTATCTAAAATAGAAAACTGAACTCCAATGACTTATGGTTTCTAACCTAAGAGAAACTGATTTACCGTGAACACCTTGGGTTAATGAGTTATTTTGTAGAAAGGAGAATATTGGACTGATGAATTAGTATCCATAAATCCCAGGTAGAGGAAACAAATGCTATTGCTTTATTCTGTACAATAATGACGTTAATGACATAAAGGACTTACTTGGAGAATTGACCATGTAAGATACTGAAATATATTAAAATTGTGACATCAGTTCAATTCAGTTCAGTCACTCAGTCGTGTCCCACTCTTTGCGACCCCATGAATCGCAGCACGCCAGGCCTCCCTGTCCAACACCAACTCTCAGAGTTCACTCAGACTCACGCACATTGAGTCAGTGATGCCGGTCCAGCCATCTCATCCTGTCGCCCCCTTCTTCTCCTGCCCCCAATCCCTCCCAGCATCAGAGTCTTTTCCAACGAGTCAACTCTTCGCATGAGGTGGCCAAAGTACTGGAGTTTCAGCTTTACCATCATTCCTTCCAAAGAAATCCCAGGGCTGATCACCTTCAGAAGGGATTGGCTGGATCTCCTTGCAGTCCAAGGGACTCTCAAGAGTCTTCTACAACACCACAGTTCAAAAGCATCAATAAGTACTTAAAAAAAAAGTTTAATTCCAGGGAGAGTTTCATCATTTTCTGTCACTGTTTTGAATTTTGAGTTTTTGTTTGTTTCCTTTGGTTTATATCCAGGGCTTTTAGTTCAAGATATATAATACAGACATCATAGTGTACAGTTACTTTTTATTGTGTTTTATAATTACCTATGTTGTATTGAATTAAAAAATACTGGAGATATGTATATAGATTACATTATTTTTCCTATATATATATATTTTTTAAACCAGGTCATTCTTTCCTAAATTCTGATATTGACTACTGCTGAAAAATCCACATTTTGGGGCTGTTATATTTTATTTTTTCCTTCTACTTTATCTTACACATGTAATTTATTTCATCTCTCAATAGTTTAAATGTGGTTTAACTTTTTAAATTAATGTTTCAGAAAATGAAAAGCAGGGAATAAATTAAGAGAGGTCAGATCTTTGAATTAAATAAAATTAACTCTTGGGGAAAAATCATAAATCTTTCATGGTGGCTGAATACAGAGTGCTTAACTCTGTATTAATTTGTAGATGTAATTGAAAATAATGAATACTACTTTCTCCAGACCTGAATATTCATTCTTGAGAGAAAGTAAGACTTTTCTTTAATTTAAATGCAGATCTCAAAATTTCCACAGCTTTGTATATTTGGGTGTGTGTGTGTCGTGGGGGGGTGGATTATGTGCTTTGTTACAACTTTTAGGTTACATTTAGAATAAACTATCTAAAACAAAGCAGTCCAATATGCACTGGACCTGAGGAAGAGATAGTGACTAGGGACCCAAAAGCCTTCAATGCTTACCATCTTTTCTTTTCCTTTCTTTATTTATCATTATATGCTTTTTCATATTGCAGTTTTTTTTCTCCCCCCTTCTGAATTAATATAAGCAGGAAGAAAGATCTTAGAGATTGACATTTTTTTCTACTTCAATTTTCTAGTAATGAGAATATGTGCACATCTTAGTTTGGATATGCTAAACACCTCATGTGTTCTAAGTCACTTCAAACTGCAAGGCTTCTCTGTCCATGGGATTCTCCAGGCAAGAATACTGGAGTGGGGTGCCATGCCCTTCAAGAGATTGTCTCAACCCAGGGATTGAACCCAAGTCTCTTACATCTCCTGCATTGGCAGGTGGGTTCTTTAACCATTAGTACCACCTGGGAAGCCTTCTGGTTCCCTCAAATAAGTCAGGGACCAGTGACACACTGTATAAACCGAGCTACTGGAGAACCTAGATGTGTACCCCAGAGAGACAGTCCTCAAAGTTAGGAGAATCCGTTTGAGTTGAGCAGGTGCCACCAAAGTTGACTAATATTCATGCAGCAATGGGATCTTCAGGTAACGATTCTCTACCCTGCCTTATCTGAATTGGTTCAGCTCTTTCTATTACCCTAGAAATTAAAATAATGCTTTCTCATAACTCACTGATCTGTACATGCTTCTCTCCTCTTACAATGTTCTCCAACAGTTCCTTAAAGCTCATTTCATCATTCGCTTCTCTGTCATTCCCTGATCTCTAACAGTCTAAGGCAGGAGTGCCTGTTTCAACATCTCACATTCAGCCTATTCTGGTGTAGTGCTTTGTGTTTCTCTTTAGCATGGCATACAGTTTATATCACAAATTATTATTTCTTTCTTTATTCATCACCCTCGATGTTTCATAAAACAAGGCCTATTTCTTTCATTTTTCTATTTTTGCATAAAAAGACTACAAATATTAAACAGATAAACAGATTGAGTTATATTTTTACACAAAATTAAATTTGTTGGATCAAAAATTCATGAATACTTAGCATACACTACTTTCCCAAACAAAAGAAAATAAAATGGATTTGTTAAAAAAGAAGCTCAAATAATTACAGTAAATATGCAAATATGTTGTGACTTACCAGATTAAATTATCATTCCTATATTATTCCTAGATTGATTGGAAAACATTTCATAAGATATTTTTCCATCTATTCTCACACAGTTTTTTCATTCTTTTTAAAAATGACTAATAAAACATCATTGTATATGATTTCAAGGTATAGACCAATGATTTGTTTAAGTAGGTTTTCATCAGATGCCATATATTTTTCTCCTTAAAATTACTTATTAATCAACATGATGGTATTTGTAATACATAAAGAGAAATCACAGAAGAAAAAAATATATATACTCTACCATAGTACATCAAAATATGTCAAATTGAACTTCTGTAATATTACTTCAAATACACATAAGAGGATGTTTTCTATATAAACATAATAACTTCTGTTGACTTTCTTAAAATTACAATTCAAAAAGCAATGCTCCTGAAAACAATTATTATTATTTTTGATATCATGTAAAACTTAACATCAAGTATAATATTTTAAAATATTTAGGCAAAAGTATTTAATAGTGGTAACTTCATAAACTCTATGAACTAATATTGTAAAACTTGATACCAAAATTCAATAAATATGACAAAATTGGACTATCCTCTCTGTACATTTTGATTTATTCTATATGATATTTCATATCTAACATTTACTCAGCTAATATAAAAGATCCTTTCTTAAACAAATCCTTCCAGCCCTTGTACTTATTTTGTATTACCTGGAAAACAGTAAGATATAATCTTTAAAATATATTTACTATTGATGCAGTGGTTTGTTTCTTAAATACTCTTATTTAGAAAAAAACAATATATTTAATTAATGTAGAGAAATGTGATAAAAGTCTCATTTCACAATAAATGTTACTAATCAAAAAAAATGTAAAAATAATGACATGGTTCTGACTTCATTTTTTAAATATAAATATGTTAGTCCACTCAACTTTGAAAATATACTGTGTAGGTAGCTTAAACACCGATCAACAAGTAGTCTGACTCTTGTCCCCTTGGGCACATAACAGGATGACACCTCCCCAACCACCTGAGGTCAGATATGGCCACATTACTTACTCTGGCAATGACTTATAAGTGTTAATAGTCTGTGGCATGTTCTGCCATAAACTTTAAGATGGATTACTTCTGCTGCTGCTAAGTTGCTTTAGTAGTGTCCAACTCTGTGCGACCCCATAGATGGCAGCCCACCAGGATCCGCTGTCCCTGGGATTCTCCAGGCAAGAACATGGATTACAACTCTCACCAATTCCCTCGTTCGAGGTGACCTTTGATGGTTTGTATAGTGACTGCTTCATTTTTATGTATTTCTGGTAAGCATCATGATGAACATGTAACAATAAAGCAAACTATGTTTATTCTTGTAATCTGTGTTATCAAAGAAGAAAATGTGTTGCAATTATTCATTCAATTCATTTACATTGAAACACATTTTTATACTGAAATAAAACATTCCCGCCAACTGTTGTGGCAAAGTACTTGTGTCAGGACTAATGGATAAAATGATATATGTATGCATTCATGAAACCAAGCCCCATTTATATTTATAACACAAAGAATACTAGATGACTTCAGATACTCAGAACAAATAATCAGATAAAGCTTAAAATGCAAAAAATATTTATTCATTGATTCACTGGAAGAAACATAAGCTGGAATCAAGATTGCTGGGAGAAATATCAATAACCTCAGATATGCAGATGANGAACTGAACTCACTGGTTTAAAATACATTCATTAATTTTAAATAAGCTAATACACTTGAAGTACTTATAAAAAGATAATAGTTCAGTTCAGTTCAGGAGCTCAGGGGTTCAGTTCAGGGGTTCACTCAAACTCATGTCCATAAAGTCGGTGATGACATGCAGCCATTTCATCCTCTGTCATCCCCCTCTCCTCCTGTGCCTAGTCCCTCCAGCATCAGTGTCTTTTCCAATGTGTCAATTCTTCCCATGAGGTGGCCAAAGTATTGGATTTTCCGCTTTAACATCAGTCCTTCCAAAGAACACCCAGGAATGATCTCCTCTAGGATGCACTGGTTGGATCTCCTTGCAGTCCAAGGGACTCTGAAGAGTCTTCTCCCACACCACAATTCTAAAGCATCAGTTCTTCGGTGCTCAGCCTTCTTCACAGTCCAATTCTCACATCCATACATGACCATTGGAAAAACCATAGCCTTGACTAGACAGACCTTT
Organism: Neotragus moschatus; assembly: GCA_006410615.1. Lineage (NCBI taxonomy): Eukaryota > Metazoa > Chordata > Mammalia > Artiodactyla > Bovidae > Neotragus > Neotragus moschatus. Next base: position 15,455 of record SJYA01002501.1, read on the forward strand.
GTAGGCAAAGTAATGCCTCTGCTTTTTAATATGCTATCTAGGATGGTCATAACTTTCCTTCCAAGGAGTAAGTATCTTTTAATTTCATGGCTGCAATCACCAAATGCAGTGACTTTGGAGTCCAAAAAAATGAAGTCAGCAACGGTTTCCACTGTTTCCCCATCTATTTGCCATGAAGTGATGGGACTAGATGCCATGATCTTAGTTTTCTGAATGTTAAGTTTTAAGCCAACTTTGTCACTCTCCTCTTTCACTTTCAAAAACAGGATTTTTAGTTCCCCTTCACTTTCTGCCATAAGGGTAGTGTCATTTGCATATCTGAAGTTATTGCTATTTCTCCCGACAATCTTGATTCCAGCTTGTGCTTCTTCCAGCCCAGCATTTCTCATCATGTACTCTGCATATAAATTAAATAAGCAAGGTGACAATATACAGCCTTGATGTATTCCTTTTCCTATTTGAAACCAGTCTGCTGTTCCATGTCCAGTTCTAACTGTTGCTCCTGACCTGCATATAAGTTTCTCAAGAGGCAGGTCAGGTGGTCTGGCAGTCCCATCTCTCTTAGAATTTTCCAGTTTATTGTGATCCACACAGTCAAAGGCTTTGACATAGTCAATAAAGCAGACATAGATGTGTTTCTGGAACTCACTTGCTTTTTCCATGATCCAGTGGATGTTGGCAATTTGATCTCTGGTTCCTCTGTCTTTTCTAAAGCCAGATTGAACATCTGAAAGTTCACAGTTCATGTATTGCTGAAGCCTAGCTTGGAGAATTTTGAGCATTACTTTATTAGCGTGTGAGATGAGTGCAATTGTGCAGTAGTTTCAGCANGATCCAGTGGATGTTGGCAATTTGATCTCTGGTTCCTCTGTCTTTTCTAAAGCCAGATTGAACATCTGAAAGTTCACAGTTCATGTATTGCTGAAGCCTAGCTTGGAGAATTTTGAGCATTACTTTATTAGTGTGTGAGATGAGTGCAACTGTGCAGTAGTTTCAGCATTCTTTGGCATTATGCTTCTTTGGGAATGGAATGAAAATTGATATTTTCCAGTCCTGTGGCCACTGCTGAGTTTTCCAAATTTGTGGGCATGAGCACAGCGCTTTCACAGCATCCTCTTTAGGATTTGAAATAACTCAACTGGAATTCCATCATCTCCACTAGCTTTGTTTATAGTGATGCTTTCTAAGGCCCACTTGGTCTCACCTTCCAGGATGTCTGGCTCTAGGTGAGTGATCACACCATTGAGATTATCTGGGTCATGAAACTTTTTTGTACAGTTCTTCTGTGTATTCTTGCCACCTCTTCTTAATATCTTCTGCTTCTGTTTGGTCCATACCATTTCTGAAATGTTCCCTTTTTATCTCTAATGTTCTTGAAGACATCTTTAGTCTTTCCCATTCTATTATTTTCCTCTATTTCTTTGCATTGATTGCCGAGGAAGGCTTTCTTATGTCTTCTTGGTATTTTTTGGAGCTCTGTATTCAAATGGGAATATCTTTCCCTTTCTCCTTTGTTTTTCTCTTCTCTTGTTTTCACAGCTATTTGTANAAATGTTCCCTTTTTATCTCTAATGTTCTTGAAGACATCTTTAGTCTTTCCCATTCTATTGTTTTCCTCTATTTCTTTGCATTGATTGCCGAGGAAGGCTTTCTTATGTCTTCTTGGTATTTTTTGGAGCTCTGTATTCAAATGGGAATATCTTTCCCTTTCTCCTTTGTTTTTCTCTTCTCTTGTTTTCACAGCTATTTGTAAGGACTCTGTGGACAGCCAGTTTGCTTTTATGCATTTCTATTCCATAGGAATGGTCTTAATTGCTNAGAGTCCCTTGGACTGCAAGGAGATCCAACCAGTCCATCCTAAAGGAGATAAGTCCTGAGTGTTCATTGGAAGGACTGATGCTGAAGTGAAGTTCCAATACTTCGGCCACCTGATGTGAAGAGCTGACTCATTTGAAAAGACCTGGAAGCTGGGAAAGATTGAAGGCAGGAGGAGACGGGGACAACAGAGGATGAGATGGTTGAATGGCATCACCGACTCAATGGAAATGAGTTTGGGTGGGCTCCAGGAGCTGGTGTTGGACAGGGAGGCCTGGTGTCCTGAAGCTCATGGGGTCGCAAAGACTCGGACATGACTGAATGACTGAACTGCATATATAATTTTTAAATATGAAGCCAAAATACTTAGTCATGTACAGGTGATATTGCAACTGAGCACATATAAACATCTAATTATTTTTAAAATCTGAGTTATAGCAGCTCTCCACCTTGCCCAGCTTGCTGTACATTCATGCAAAATTCTTCTGAGTTGAGAAGATAATACTGCTTTCTTTTTTCGCTGCCAAGAAANAATGACTGAACTGCATATATAATTTTTAAATATGAAGCCAAAATACTTAGTCATGTACAGGTGATATTGCAACTGAGCACATATAAACATCTAATTATTTTTAAAATCTGAGTTATAGCAGCTCTCCACCTTGCCCAGCTTGCTGTACATTCATGCAAAATTCTTCTGAGTTGAGAAGATAATACTGCTTTCTTTTTTCGCTGCCAAGAAAATCACCAAATTGAGTAATTTGGGCACTCATATGTCTATATTTCATATTTTAGAAATAAGTCATTATTGGATATTATACTGAACAAAAAAATTATCCTACATTCCAAAAGAACTTGGGAAAAATTGACTTATTTGTGAGTAAATCACATACTTCCTTGCCTTTTTAAAAAACTCTTCCCTCTATAATACATTGTTTCTAAAATAAGACAAAACCAGTATTAAGTACATTTCTTTTTCTTCTGCAGTGAATTAGAGAAATCTTCTGAAAGCTATTTTTAGTAATCTTTAATTGCTTTTTCTCTTGTTTGCTGCATGCAAGGTATCTGTGATGACATTTTACTGAATTAGCAGTTACATTTTTAACACTGTCACTGACACTGCTGATTAAAACTAGAAAGAATCGTCATCATTTGTTTCTGCAACTCAGAGACACTTGCCTATGATTTTAACCTATATTGGATTTGTGGGTTTAAATTGGTTTAGTTGTTGAAGACATGCTGTTTAAGCAATCCAATATTTGTAAAAAGAATAGAATTTTTTACTGATAATGGTTTCTGAAAATATATTGACTAATCAAGGAGCAGAAGATAACCTAGCAAGATAGCTAATATTATGCTTCTGAATAAAAATGCATTTAAACTTTTAAATTAAATATTAACAGAATTATTTTCTTGGTATCACATTTACCTAGAGTTAATTGTTGGTTTCTCTATTATCTAGCTGATCGTAGGTGACTTACTTAAACAGTCAAAGCTTCATTTTCTAATTTAAAATGTTCAAATAATAGGACAACCTAAACCAAGTAAAGTTTCTATGGAACAAATTTGAAAATTTCTATGCAGAGTGTCATAAAATTCCTTAAAAATTTGCAATGGCTCATATGATCCAGCAATCCCACTACTGAGTATAAATCAAGACAAAACTATAATTTAAAAAGATACATGCACCCCTATGTTCATAACAGCACTATTCACAATAGCCAAGACATGAAAACACCCTAAATGTCCATTAACAGATGAGTGGATAAAGGAGACGTGGTACAATGGAATATTCTTCAGACACAAAAAGAATGAAATAATGTCATTTGCAGCAACATGAATTCAAATAGAGAGTACCATACCAAGTTAAATAAGTCAGAAAGAGAAAGACAAATACTATATCACTTACATTTGAAATCTGAAACATGGCAAAAATAAACCTATCTTCCAAACAGAAACAGACTCATAAACATAGAGAATAGACTAGACTTGTGGTTGCCAAGGGGGAGGTATGGACTGGGAGTTGGGGGTTAGTAGATGCAAACTATTACATATAGAATGGATAAAAACAAGGTTCAACTCTATAGCACAGGGAACAGTGTATAACTGAATCACTTTGCTATACAACAGGAATTAACACAACATTGTTACACAACTATACCTCAATTAAAAAAAAATTGCAATGGCTAAACACTGTAGCTGACAGCATAGCTAATGATGATGATGAAGATCAGTGACCAATGATGATCATGAAGACTGGAAGGGGAAGAAGAAATATCAAGGGTTTACAGAGGTATAAAATTCATAGTCTTCACTGAAAAGTATACACAAAGGTCTTGGCAAAAGGTCTTTTATAACAAAATTTCCTCTGCTGGAGATATTTTATTCACATATTTTTAAATATAATTTATTATGTGCAAAAATATTATGTACTAATTGGTCAAATAGGAAAGAAAGAAGATAATTTGAAGGACATTTCGAAAGAGTGCACATAAAATTAACGTTAAAAATAAATTTTATTGAAATATACTTCATATACAATAAAGTTCATCTTTTGTAAGCAGTAATTCAATGTTTTCTAGTCCCCAAAGTGTCAGATATGACTCAGGGACTAAACAACAAGTGTATTCACAGGTTTATACATTCATCATCACTGTCTAATTCTAAAATATTTTGCTTACCACAGAAAAAATAGGTATGAACCATTAAAAAGTCTTACCCATTTTAAGTCACTCCCAATAATTCCCATTTGTCCCCTTAAGCCCCTGACAAACATAAACCTACTTTCTGTCTCTACAGATTTGTCTAGTGTGGACATTTCACATAAACGGTATTATATAATATGTGACATCTTATGTCTGGTTCCTTTCATTTGACACAATGTTGTCAAGTTTCATCCTTATTGCACCAATATCAAAATTATGTTTTCTTTTATGAGTGAATAATATTCTATTGATTGTAGCTATATCACATATTGTTTATTTATTCATTAGTTGATGGACGCATGCCTTGTGTCTATAACTTGGCTGTTATAAATAATGCTTCTATAAACATTTACGTACATGCTTTTCTGTGGATGTATATTTTCATTTATCTTGGGTGTATACCCAGGATTAGAATTACTTGTTTATGGAGCAACTATTACACTGTAAGACATACTATTAAATTTAATTCAAATATATAACCCCATATTTACTATTTTCTGAATTAAATAATTTACCTAATAAATAAAAAATGATAGTATATAATATAAACTACAACAGTAGCAAGAATTAAAACTGCTGTAATAAGTGGGAAAAGATCTGTGTTCTTGAGGAACGTGGAGTCCTAGTGTAGACAGGCACATAATGAGGAGAAAATGTCCTTCAATAAAATCATTTCTCTTTCTATAAAGAAGAAATATTTCCTGTTCTAAAAATGCCTTCAGATATCTAAAAAAATGCATGTTAATTCAGAGGACTTTTCCTCATATTGAAGAATAAAATGGATATACATTCATGATTCATCATCATGATGTTACAATCTGTCACATGTTAGTCATAAAAATCAAATAATGCAAAAGAAGTATAGAATTTCATGACACATATTGGAGAAACAAAGTTAAAGATGCTATGGAACATCAAGCCCCTAATATACAGGTTTCATATGGCCTCAAACTCATGAATATTCTACATGTAGTCTATTTTTTTTCTTTCCCAGGGTGGAGGTCACCTATTCCCAGATGCTTTTTGGTTTACCAGTTTTCTTTTTTTTTTTTTTTAAGTTTAAATTTTTATTTTTTAGTTTGTCTTTCATTACAATACTGTATTCATTTTGCCATACATTGACATGAATCAGCCACAAGTGTACCTGAGTGCTCCCAACACTTGGGGCCCCAGCCCCGCGGATTCCGAGAAGCAGAGGCGGTCAAAGCGCCGGAGAAACCGGGCTGGGCACGCTTACTTCCGCCAGAGGGCGCTGTCGGCTCGCGGAGCCCGGCGCCGTAAACGCAGGCTCTGAGTTGCCACCGCGACCCGCCCAGCGTCCCAGGGACTTCATCACTACAGTTCCTGGTTGTCTCGGCACAGAAAGACCCAACCATGGCCAAGGACCTTATCTGGGTAAGGAGGGGGTGAGGCTAACAAGATTTGTGACACTCTTCTTATTTCAAAAGGCCATCCTTGAGACAAATACTTGCAGAGTGCAAACTTGTACCTACTATGTCCAAGATACTGGGGAGCAAGTATGGAGATGCTTGCTCCCCAAACTGCATCTCCAAACTTAAAGACTTTTTAAGAGAAGGAACAGAGTTAAGACAGATACCAGACAGGAGACGGCAGTGCTGGCCTGGCAATGAGAAGTGAGGAGGAGGGGAGGGGCAGTTCAGGGAGGAGAATTCATAGCATCCGCTGGAGGAATAAGGTCTGAGTTCAGAGAGGGTTTGGGTATTGAAGGAGAGAAGGAATTGCCAATTATGCATTGCACATTGGTTGCAAAAGAACCTGTGAGCTTAACCAGGTCTCATTTTACATTTGTTATACCTATACATTTGTTATCCTTATCGGTGATGAGAGGCAATATTCCCTGCCATGGAGCCCCAAGTCCTTGATCCTGAAAAGTAAATTAGAAATTCAGTTCAATTCAGTGCAGTCGCTCAGTCATGTCTGACTCTTCCTGCCCTTCACCAACTCCCGGAGCTTGCGCAAACTCATGTCCATCAAGTCGGTGATGCCATCCAACCCTCTCATCCTCTGTCATCCCCTTCTCCTCCTGCCTTCAATCTTTCCCAGCATCAGGGTCTTTTCCAATGAGTTGGTTCTTCACATCAGGTGGCCAGAGT
>SJYA01002501.1:34340-72315 GCA_006410615.1 Neotragus moschatus
GAAGGCTTTCTTATCTCTTCTTGCTATTCTTTGGAACTCTGCATTCAGATGTTTATATCTTTCCTTTTCTCCTTTGCTTTTTGCGTCTCTTCTTTTCACAGCTATTTGTAAGGCCTCCCCAGACAGCCATTTTGCCTTTTTGCATTTCTTTTCCATGGGGATGGTCTTGATCCTTGTCTCCTGTACAATGTCATGAGCCTCTGTCCATAGTTCATCAGGCACTCTATCTATCAGATCTAGTCCCTTAAATCTATTTCTCACTTCCACTGCATAATCGTAAGGGATTTATGTCATACCTGAATGGTCTAGTGGTTTTCCCTACTTCCTTCAATTTAAGTCTGAATTTGGCAATAAGGAGTTCATGATCTGAGCCACAGTCATCTCCCAGTCTTGTTTTTGCTGCATATATAGAGCTTCTTCATCTTTGGCTGCAAATATAATCAATCTGATTTTGGTGTTGACCATCTGGTGATGTCCATGTGTAGAGTCTTCTCTTGTATTGTTGGAAGAGGGTGTTTGCTAGTGCGTTCTCTTGACAAAACTCTGTTAGCCTTTGCCCTGCTTCATTCTGTATTCCAAAGCCAATTTTGCTGGTTAATAGGGAAATGTATCTCAAAAGTGGCTGCACAATCTCAGACTGTATTTCTATTCCCTTAGCCTGTAATTTGGCCCTGTAGTTCTCAGCCTTAGAAGTTAAGACATACTGATGAGCAGGATTTCTGGGGAAAGATTTAGGAAACCAGTATTCCTACTCTGTACACTTTACTCCATTAAACCTGCTGGTAACCTAGATACCTAAGGGTTGACCAATCCATAGGAAGCAATCTGGACTCCAGAATTATACATAATATGACTAAGAGGTGACTGCTTAGCTATAGCAGTCTTGAAAAGTTATGTTGACAGAGATAAAATTCTCATCAGTGAAGTGCTGATGTTATAGAAGCATACATTACAGTATCTAGTACAAAAGTCTATTTATTATGTAAATTTAATATTTTATTTTCATATAGGCATAGAATAGCTTCTCTGATCCTTACAGATAGACATGCCTTGAGCTTCAGTACTTTTCAGATTCTGGAAGATTGTATATACTCTGTAATGAGCAGCATTTACAAGGAATCTGTGGAAAAACACTAAAATCAAAAGCAATTTTTCTAGTAAAACATACTCATACTAAGTAGAGATTATAGTTTGTCATGTTTGTATTAAATTTTCCTGCACAGTTTGGCTTCAAACTTATATAGATATTGTTCAGTACAGTGGGTTGACCTTGGGTTCAATATTTGTGGTTCAGTATTAAGGAATGGTAATACCAGTATATTATCTCATTTTTAAAGTTAAATACTATGTTAAAGGTAACTATGGTAGAATTGGAGGATAAATTTGTGACATAACTTGATATTCCAAAGTGCTTATGCATTAGCAAAATGTCAAGATCTATGAATACTCAAACCCATAAACCTTTGAAGAATCACTGAATCTATGAATTATAGGATATAGGACCTTTTGATTATTTCTTAGAAGCCAATCAGAAATGATATAACAAATCACAGTCCAGCAAAAACAAGTTCACCTTCTTACAAATACTGAGATGTTTCTTATCATATGTCTTATATTTGGATTTAAAAGTTGTAAAAACATATTTTTTGATGTTTATCGTCTTCTGTTACCAACACTATTTTTAATGATGTAGTATTATGGATCATAGCAAAGTCCAGAGACTGAAAGTAAAAATAAGTTCCCCTTTGTTAGGAAGAAGTAGAAATAATTCAAAATGTTAAGTTCTAAGTACTTTTACCTAATAGAAAGATCAAGTTAAGTAATGTGTTTTATACCATGAGTTTGAAAATCAAAGCTTGATAATGTTAAAATGTTTACATAACTCAGTTATTGTTGAATAGATATTGTTTAAAATTGGCTAAAAATATTTAAAAATCATGTAATTACAGACAATGCTTGAAATAGTTCAAAAAGCTTTTTAAGAAATCTTCAAATGGTTAAATAATTGAATGTTGAAAAGGTCATGGAATTCTCTAGGTCAGAATACTGGAATAGGTAGCCTTTTCCTTCTCCAGTAAATTTTCCCAACCCAGAGATCAAAGCCAGGTCTCCCACATTGTGGGCGGATTCTTTACCAACTGAGCCACAAGGGAAGCCCAAGAATATGTGAGTGGGGAGCCTATCCCTCCTCCAGGGGATCTTCCTGACCGAGGAATACAAACTGGGGTCTCCTGCATTGAAGGCAAATTCTTTCCCAACTGAGTTATCAGGGAAGCCTTATTGAAAAGCATCGTAAGGAAAAATCCAATGGTATTAGAAAAAGATCTATTTTTATATTCACACAATTAATCCTTAAATCATTCTCTGAATTTGAATATAACAAAGTGTTAACTTTAAGCATTTTGCTAATAGAAAGACTAAACATTATCAGTGATACATATTAAAAGCCATGAAGTATGCATGAGATTATTTCATTACATATCAAACAGGGAATAATATAGTACAGGGCACAACTAAAACAAGTTCTAGATTATGTCCAGTGAAAGAAGACAATCTAGAAATAAACTTTCTAAATTGATTTAAGGCCATTTTAAAACAGAAATTACCAATGTATTCCTACATTACATCTCCTATATTTTAAATGCCTTCTGTTTTAAAAGCTTCAACTTATTCTCCACATATTTTTGCAAAATGTCATTGCTTCTGAGACACTAATTTTGGTTCCTACCAGTGCATAATATTCTATTCCAATCCTGTCACCAAATCAAATTCCTTTCAAATTTCCTGATAATAACTAAGTCATATTATACTTGTATCTCATTTCTGTATGCTTAGCAGTTTGAGCATTTGAAATATAATTGAGAAAATGACTGCTTAATACTGGATATGTATGAAGTATTAATATCTAGGCCTTTAATTCCTATTCTTTTAAATATATATCTCAAAATGGCACTAGATATTTTCTGGCTATTACTCTATACATTCATAGTAAACTTGTCATAATTTTCAATCCAGTTTTTTAAATAAAATAGAATTTTATTTTATTTTTCATTGCTAGGTACACCACAATTTTGTATGTCCTGCAAACTATTAGAAATATTATGACTTACAAATTATAGAAATATTTATTGTGGCATACTCATTTCAAAAATTATACTGTATCACTGAACATAGGCAGCATCATTTGTCTTATTATCAGTTATACATTATCAGGTAAGAACATATTTGAATAATTATTTTGCTGTAGATAAATTAAGAAATTACATAGAGGACTACTAATTTTTAAGAAATCATTTATATGTAGTGATTCAGATGACAAAGAATCTGATTGCAGTGCAGGAAACCCAGGTTGGATCCTTAAGTTGGGATGATCTCCTGGAGAAGGGAATGGCTACCCAGTTCAGTATTCTTATCTGGAGAATTCCATTGAATGAGGAGCCTGGTGGGCTACAGCCAATGGGGTCACAAAGAGTCAGACACAACTGAGTGACTAACATACACATACACAAGTTATAAAGATGTATATTTATGTTTAACACTTATCTAGATATTTACCAACCAAAAATTAATCTAATCAGAATTTCACTTTCCTTAATGGTAGGCATCATCTATATAGGTTTTATATACCAATATACTGCTGAATATATTACAAGCATTATTTTTCTATCTCAATTAAAAAAATAATTTCTGACTTCTAATTACAGATAACATTTTAATCCTACTAAAATTTCATTTTCAAAGTGTAACGGTCTCCAATCATATAAGCAAATTTTCAAAATTTAATTGAGTTTTATGAATAGCTAATGTGAAAAACAAAAGGATGTCCTTAATTTTTACTTAAATGCTACATATATACATATATATATACACACATATGTATATACATTTCATTACTAACCTTATCTAATATTGTAATTAAAATATCAGAAACCATTTCAAAGGCTTTCTTCAGCTCTTTGGTCAAGAAAGGTTATTCTTTTTGTTATCTGTTCTCTTCAGTGGGCATGCCATCTTGATAGGTAAATAAGCAGATTAACATTCCTATTTTTAAATCTACAACATCTTAAACTTTTTAGCATGCTAATTGACCCTTCTAGTTTGCTTCTCATTGTAACACTGTAGTTTTCATTTATTTTTCTTTTCACAGAGACTTTGTTTTAATTATAAAGAAAGAAAAAAAATGTATCCGTTTATATTAGAAGCTAGTTGGTCTACTTTTATGCTTCAAGAGCAAAAGTTTCCTGAATTCATATACAAATCATTATATTGAAGAAAACTAAGCTGAACATTTGAGAACTATTTCTAAAACCTATTGGTTTTGAACTATTAGAGCCCATCTAATTAAAGTTTTAGTTAAATGTATAATGATTAAGAAATATTCATTTTAATTTAATCTGTTTTTCAAGGTTAGTAGGGCACATTTATTTTTAAATGAAAATGTTGAATGAAATTGCTCATAGCAACATTATTCATAATCACAATAAAAGCTAGTTCTTATATTATGCATCAAAGCTAACTCTTACATTGTACATCCTTTCTAGGAGGTCAAAGATTTTAGAGGCAATATCTTCCTATTCCTTCTAGGTTTTTAATTAAATTAAAATAGGCTACAGATTTAAGTGAAATTAAAACACAGTTTCTGGTCGTAATGATGACAAATACAAAATCTATTACTTCCTTGTCTATTACTTGCTTTTCAGAAAACAAAAGGAGGAAGAGATAGGTAAAACTAAAAGTTATTTTTTCCCCCCTGTCTAGGAGTTTTTATCTTTTTTGGCTCCATCATTCCCTATCTTCATGTTAATCACTTTTTGTGGACGTTGTGCAGGATGTCCCCATCTTATAAAAGACAGATATCGATGACTCAGAAGTTGGCTTAAATTATTACAAAATGCAAGTATGGAGTGTAAAAATGGTTAATTTGCAAAATGTTTCTCATTTTCTTTCTGTTAATCTAATTTATCTCCATTTGATAATAATACTTCCTAGATAATATATATATGGGAAAATATATATCTATTCTGCAACATGTAGATAACATAAGAATTTACTGAGTCAAGGAATGTTTAAATTCCTTGACTTGTTTAAAAGTAATATAATCCAAACAGAGAAATAGTTCCTTTTTATTGGCTGGAGTTACTTAATTTCTTAAAAATAAGTATACAGGTATCTACTTAAATGGTTTATAATTTCAGTTTTAGGTATTTAGTGTAAATTATTCAGTATAATAATGCATATTGTCTCAATTTCTAAGACTCTAATTCAATTATCTCAAATACAATTAAAGTCAGAAATTTTAGTAAATTATTAAAAAAACAATCACCGGGAAACTTCATCTCATTCCATGGTTTCTTAGACTAATCTAAATGTTGTCCGGTTTTACCTCTTACCAGTCTTCTGCCTAAATAACAGTATGGTTTCCTGATAATCTTGGCATATGTCCCAATGCACTTGATATTTCCTTCTTCACTCAGGACTATGGAAAACAGCAACAGCTTCTACAACTTTAGAAAAGTGATGACATTATAATCCTTGTAGTGTTAAAAGGGCCAAGACATATGCACTATGGCATGAGATTTCCTAAATTCCCCCAAATCTCCACTTTTTAGCTATGTAACTGAAATTTTCAAACATTTGAAAGCTTTGATAAATTTGTTATACTTATGTGGAGATGACAACGTCGCTGATGGAACATTAAAAACTAGGTTGTATTTGCCAGATGAAGAAGAGGTAGGAAAGTAGAGGGAAAACAAGATAGAACTTAGAAAATGAAATGTGAAGATCCAAAGAAAGGCACTAAGAAGTGGGAGAACGTAAATAAGAAGATAGTATTAATAAAAATCAAGAAGACTAGTGTTATTCATATCATAATTTTTTGTGATGCCATAGATAGGTCTTATCATTAATATTCCTTCTAAGTTCTTTGAATTTGTGGAAAAATTAAACTAGTGATGTTCTTCATTATGATCACCAGCTAAAGCAGTGATTCCGTACAGCTGTCTTTTCTAATAATAATAGGCATTAATGAACAGCAGTTAGCTACTAATGAAATTTATGAAACAAAATACGGTGTCTATTTGCCCAATATTTTTTTCAAAAATATGTATGACTGAATATGGACATGTATAAAACTGCTAAATTTAGATTAGGTAACTACATTTTCAGTTCAGTTCAGTTCAGTCTCTCAATAGTGGTTGACTCTTTGCGACCCTATGGATTGCAGCACACCAGGGTTCCCTGTCCATAATCAATTCCTAGAGCTTCCTCAAACTCATGCCCATCGAGTCAGTGATGCCATCCAACCATCTCATCATCTTTCATCCCCTTCTCCTCCTGCCTTCAATCTTTCCCAGCATCAGGGTCTTTTCTAATGAGTCAGTTCTACACAAGAGGTGGCCAAAGTATTGGAGCTTCAGNGAACTAAAATGGACTGGAATGGGTGAACTTAACTCAGATGACCATTATATCTACTACTGTGGGCAGGAATCCCTCAGAAGAAATGAAGTAGACACTATAGTCAACAAAACAGTCCAAAATGCAGTACTTGGATACAGTATCAAAAACAACAATGATCTCTGTTCATTTCCAGGGCAAACCATTCAATATAACAGTAATCCAAATCTATGCCCCAAACAGTAATGCTGAAGAAGCTGAAGTTGAACAGTTCTATGAAGACCTACAAGACCTTCTAGGACTAACACCCACAAATGATGTACTTTCCATTATAGGGGACTGGAATGCAAAAGTAGGAAGTCAAGAAACACCTGGAGTAATGGAAATTTGGCCTTGGAGTACAGAATGAAGCAGGGCAGAGACTAATAGAGTAATTGAAGAAAGTAGGAAAAACCACTAGACCATTCAGGTAAGACCTAAATCAAATCCCTTTCAATTATGCAGCAGAAGTGAGAAATAGATTCAAGGGATTAGATCTGATACACAGAGGCCCTGAAGCTGTGGACAGAGGTTCGTGACATTGCAGAGGAGGCAGGGATCAATAATTCCCCAAGGAAAAGAATTGCAAAAGGGCAAAATGATTGTCTAATGAGACATTACAAATAGCTGTGAAAAGAAGAGAAGCAAAAGGAAAGATATACCCATTTGAATGCAGAGTTCCAAAGAAAAGCAAGGAGAGATAAGAAAGTCTTTCTCAAAGATCAATGCAAAGACATAGAGGAAAACAATAGAATGGGAAAGAAGAGATATCTCTTCAACAAAATTAGAGATATTAAGGGAACATTTCATGCAAAGATAGGCACAATAAAGGACAGAAATGGTATGGAACTAACAGAAGCAGAGGATATTAAGAAGAAGTGGGAAGAATACACAGATAAACTATACCAAAAAGATCTTCATGACCCAGATAATCATGATGGCATGATCACTCACCTAGAACCAGACATCCTGAAATGTAAAGTCAAATGGGCCTTAGGAAGCATCACTATGAACAAAGCTAGTGATGGAATTCCGGTCGACTTATTTCAAATCCTAAAAGATGATGCTCTGAAAGTGCTGTACTAAATATGCCAGCAAACTTGGAAAACTCAGCAGTGACCACAGGACTGAAAATGGTAAGCTTTCATTCCAATCCCTAAGAAAGGCAATGCCAAAGAAAGTTCAAACTACTGCAAAATTGCACTCACCTCACATGCTAGGAAAGTAATGCTCAAGATTCTCCAAGCCAGGCTTCAATGGTACGTGAGTCATGAACTTCCAGATGTCAAGCTGGATTTTGAAAAGGCAGAGGAACCAGATATCAAATTGTCAACATCTGTTGGATCACCAAAAAAGCAAGAGAGTTCCAAAAAAACATCTACTTCTATTTTATTGACTATCCCAAAACCTTTGACAGTGTGGATCACAAAAAACTGTGGAAAATTCTTCAACAGATGGGGACACCACCCACCCGACTTGCCTCCTAAGAAATCTGTATGCAGGTCAGGTAGCAACAGTTAGAAATGGTCATGGAAAAACAGACTGGTTCCAAATAGGAAAAGGAATATGTCAAGGCTGTATATTGTCACCCGGCTTATTTAACTTATATGCAGAGTACATCATGATAAATTCTGGGCTAGATTAAACACAAGGTGGAATTAAGATTGCTGAGAGAAATACCAATAACCTCAGATATGCAAATGACACTACNGGACTGAAAATGGTAAGCTTTCATTCCAATCCCTAAGAAAGGCAATGCCAAAGAAAGTTCAAACTACTGAAAAATTGCACTCATCTCACATGCTAGGAAAGTAATGCTCAAGATTCTCCAAGCCAGGCTTCAAAAGTACATGAGTCATGAACTTCCAGATGTCAAGCTGGATTTTGAAAAGGCAGAGGAACCAGATATTAAATTGCCAACATCTGTTGGATCACCAAAAAAGCAAGAGAGTTCCAGAAAAACATCTACTTCTATTTTATTGACTATCCCAAAACCTTTGACAGTGTGGATCACAAAAAACTGTGGAAAATTCTTCAATAGATGGGAGTATCAGACAATATTACCTATCTCCTAAGAAACCTGTATGGGGGTCAAGAAGAAACAGAAAAGGACATGGAGCAACCGACTATTTCAGAATTGTGAAAGGAGTAAAACAAGGATGTATATTGTCACCCTTTTCATTTAACTTATCTGCAGAATANTAGATAGGGACACCACCCACCTGACTTGCCTCCTAAGAAGTCTGTATGCAGGTCAGGTAGCAACAGTTAGAACTGGTCATGGAAAAACAGACTGGTTCCAAATAGGAAAAGGAATATGTCAAGGCTGTATAATGTCACCTGGCTTATTTAACTTATATGCAGAGTACATCATGATAAATTCTGGGCTAAATTAAACACAAGGTGGAATTAAGATTGCTGAGAGAAATACCAATAACCTCAGATATGCAAATGACACTACCCTTATTTCAGAAAGCAAAGAAGAACTAAAAAGCCTCCTGATGAAAGTGAAAGAGGAGAGTGAAAATGTTGGCTTAAAACTCAACATTCAGAAAATGAAGATCATGGCATCTGGTCCCATCACGTCATGGAAAATAGATGGGGAAGCAGTGGAAACAGCGACAGACTTTATTTTGTGGGCTCCAAAATCACTGCAGATGGTGACTATAGCCATGAAATTAAAAGACGCTTGGAAGAAAAGCATCTTCTTCTCCTTGGAAGAAAAGTTATGACCAACCCAGACAGCATATTAAAAAGCAGTGACATTACTTTGCCAGCAAATGTCCATCTAGTCAAAGCTATGGTTTTTCTAGTAGTTGTGTATGGATGTGAGAGTTGGACTTTAAAGAAAGTTGAGCGCTGATGAATTGATGATTTTGAACTGTGGTGTTGGAGAAAACACTTGAGAGTCCCTTCGCCTGCAAGGAGAGCCAACCAGTCCATTCTAAAGGAGATTAGTCCTGAATATTCACTGGAAGGATTGATGCTGAAGCTGAAACTCCAATACTTTGGCCATCTGATGTGAAGGATTGACTCATGTGAAAAGACCCTGATGCTGGGAAAGATTGAAGGTGGGAGAAGGGGAGTACAGAGGATGAGATGGTTCGATGGCATCACTGACATAATGGATGAGTTTGAATAAACTCTAGGAATTGGTGATGGACAGGGAGGCCTGGTGTGCTAAACACAGCTCATGGAGTCGCAAAGAGTAGGACATGACTCAGTGACTGAACTGAACTGAACTGAGGTTTATAAATATATGCATACATACACATATTTTTCACTCAAAATTACGCAGCTTTTATTTCCAGGAAGTACATACTCAAAAGCGATACTCCTATTTAAACTGTATATATACACACATAAAACATTTGTAAATTATTTACTATATTAGTTAACACCTATTATTTAAGAGATCTTAAGATTATCATGTAGAAATAGCTTAGGTTTTAAAGTTTTATCTTGAGATATTACATTGCTTTTTATACTTGTTAATTAACCCCATCTGCTATGGTGGTTAATTTATGATGATTAAAAACTTTCTATTTTTCTATTTTTCAAAAAGACTTGCATCATTATGCAGACCTTGTATATGACCAGAATCTCCTCCTATTGTTTACATGAGGATTTGTTCCCACTTCATATTTTTAACACATGTTACCATGTCTTTCTCATTTTTAAATGAAAATAAATGTAATTGTAAATATCTTCAGTGCACCAAGGCCAAAGATCTTTGGCAATATTTTTACCTGTTCTGATTCTGAGAAAATTGTATGTATTTGCAGTTGAAGTGATTCAAGTTCATTTTGTACATTCATTGAAAGAAATACTGGAGAGAACTTTTAGAAATATTTTTCAGATAATAAGATCTTTCAAAGTGCCAAGAGACTCCTCAATTGTAGGTTGTGAATATACAATTCAATTTTATGCTATTTCATTTCTCAAAGAAGACACTGAATGTACTTCGAAAAAGGTAAAATTTATTTATCCTATCAGTCAACAACTTTCAGAAACTATCCTATCAGTCAACATTCAGTGCACTGGTATAACTAGATGTCTTTTTCTCTCTTCATATCACCATTAGGGAACTGGGGATGCGAGTTTGCTGGCTTAATCTACTAACGAGCAAGCACATATAAATTTCAAAAGAAAACATTACTAAAGAACAGTTCTTTACACTAAGTTATTCAACAGAAATGTGTTGCATACTTTTATTTGTATATTATACATTTGGGGCAATGTAAGCTTATCAGTTCAGTTGCTCAATCGTGTCCAACTCTTTGTGACCACATGGACTGCAGCACGGCCAGGCCATGTCCAACTCCTGGAGCCTACTAAAACTCATGTCTGTAGCATTGGTGATGCCATCTAACCATCTCATCCTCTGTCATCCCCTTCTCCTCCAGCCTTCAATCTTTCCCATCATCAGGGTCTGTTGCAATGAGTTGGTTCTTTGCATCAAGTGGCCAAAGTATAGAAGTTTCAGCTTCAGCATCAGTACTTCCAATGAATATTCAGGAGTGATTTCCTCTAGAATTGACTGGTTGGATTTCCTTGCAGCCCAAGGGACTCTCAAGAGTCTTATCCACCACAACAGTTCAAAAGCATCAGTTCTTCAGTGCTCAGCTTTCATTATAGTCCAACTCTCACATCCATATATGACAACTGGAAAAACCCTAGCTTTGACTAGACATTTGTTGATAAACTAATGTCTCTGTTTTTAATATTCTGTCTAAGTTGTCATAACTTTTCTTCAAGAAGTAAGCATTTTTTAATTTCATGGCTGCAGTCACCACCTGTAGTGATTTTGGAGCCCCCCAAAATAAAGTCTCCCACTGTTTCCATTGTTTCCTCATCTAGTTGCCATGAAGTGATGGGGTCAGATGCCATGACCTGTTTTCTGACTGTTGAGTTTTAAGCCAACTTTTTCACTCTCCACTTTCACTTTCATCAAGAGGCTCCTTAGTTCTTCACTGTCTGCCATAAGGGTGATGTCATCTGCGCGTCCGAGTTTTTGATATTTCTCCCAGAAATCTTGATTCCAGCTTGTACTTCATCCAGTCTGGCATTTTGCATGATGTACTCTGTAAGTTAAATAAGCAAGGTGACAATATACAGCCTTGATGCACTCTGTTCCCAATTTGGAACCAGTCTGTTTTCTATCTCAAGTTCTATCTGTTGCTTCTTGACCTGCATACAGATTTCTCAGGGGGTAGGTCAGGTGCTCTGGTAATCCCATCTCTTGAAGAATTTTCCACAGTTTGCTGTGATCCACACAGTCAAAGGCTTTGGGATAGTCAACAAAGCAGAAGTAGATGTTTCTCTAGAACTCTCTTGCTTTTTCGATGATTCAATGGATGTTGGCAATTTGATCTCTTGTTCCTCTGCCTTTTCTAAATCCAGCGTGAACATCTGAAAGTTCATGGTTCACATACTGTTGAAGCCTGGCTTGGAGAATTTTGAGCTTTATAAAAATATGTAAATTTAAAAATNTTTTCACTCTCCACTTTCACTTTCATCAAGAGGCTCCTTAGTTCTTCACTGTCTGCCATAAGGGTGATGTCATCTGCGCGTCCGAGTTTTTGATATTTCTCCCAGAAATCTTGATTCCAGCTTGTACTTCATCCAGTCTGGCATTTTGCATGATGTACTCTGTAAGTTAAATAAGCAAGGTGACAATATACAGCCTTGATGCACTCTGTTCCCAATTTGGAACCAGTCTGTTTTCTATCTCAAGTTCTATCTGTTGCTTCTTGACCTGCATACAGATTTCTCAGGGGGTAGGTCAGGTGCTCTGGTAATCCCATCTCTTGAAGAATTTTCCACAGTTTGCTGTGATCCACACAGTCAAAGGCTTTGGGATAGTCAACAAAGCAGAAGTAGATGTTTCTCTAGAACTCTCTTGCTTTTTCGATGATTCAATGGATGTTGGCAATTTGATCTCTTGTTCCTCTGCCTTTTCTAAATCCAGCGTGAACATCTGAAAGTTCATGGTTCACATACTGTTGAAGCCTGGCTTGGAGAATTTTGAGCTTTATAAAAATATGTAAATTTAAAAATTATCTCTTCATAAATATATTAGTCATTGATGTTTATTGATAGAGAGTTGATGACTTACTGTACCAATCAATATGTTCATCCTTACTGTGAAGTAAGAATATTGTCTGATATATCAGTAAACAAAGGATGTAGCCATCAGGCTTTGTGGTGGAAATTTAGTGGCATAACTAATAACCTTGATAGCCAGCCTCCCCTGAGGAAGAAGAACCTAATGTTCATGATGGGGCGATCAAGAAGTTTGGAAAATTCCTAGATGTTGAGAAAGATTGAAGGCAGGAGGAGAAAGTGTCAGCAGAGGATTAGATGGTTGGGTGGCATCACCCACTCAGTGGACATGAGTTTGAGCAAGCTCCTGGAGTTGGTGGTGAACAGGGAAGCCTGCTGTGCTGCAGTCCACGGCATCACAAAGAGTTGGATATGGCTGATCAACTTTCACTTTACAGATGTTACATAGGTGTACATACATCAAGACTAACACAATAAATATGTAAAATAGTTTTATTTCACTTTCCTAACTTATTAATTTTTCTATTAGTTAAAATATTTTTCAGCTTTTCTTTTCTAAAAATTGTGACATTTATTTACTTTTTCCTTTTAGCCCACAGCTTTGATAAATTCTTGTGAGATAAGAAGAAAGCTACCTAATTTCCCATCATCACTTAAACTAGTCTATTTAAACCTGTTTCTGTACATTCTGTCTTTTCTCAATTGTGGTAAGAATAACTGATTGGCTTTTCCACAATCACCTCAATCTACAATCAAGCAACATGACTTTTGTCCTGCACCTTGTCTTTTTTCACCATTGAAAACCTTCACAACTGCAATTCCCTTTCTCTTGTGTCAATATTTTGCCTAACTTCATTTTTTCCAGAGTTAAAGACCAAATGTCATTTTCTTTGATTTCATTATAGTTTGTACTCCATGCTTCTTTCCTTTGTCAGCAAATTATTTGCCTGTACTTATTTACATTCTATTCTTCGTCTGCTTCAACTGGACTTTTATCCTCAGAGAGAATACTAAAATTAATTGTAACAATATGACTAATGCTAATAATCCAAATTCTGTTTTCATTTTTATTTATCAGTTTAACAGTTGTTGGCTGAAAAATTAGAGAAATATTATCTGGCTAAAATAAGCAGTAATTAGCTTTTGATCATTTTGACAGTGCAGATAATTGCTGAGAAGAGTGCTTGTCACAAGACTTAGAACAATAGCCAATATATTTTGGAATGTTTCCTTAAAGAAATTGCTTCTCTTACGTACAGGGCTATAGATACTAAAACCTGACCCAGACACATCACTATGAAGCCCATTCTAGATGACAATTTTAACACTCCTGATGTTGTCCTAAAAACGGGATGTTGCTGGAACTGGAATTTGTATAGTTACAGAGGCTTTTTGAAATTTGAAGCCCAGATAAAGAACACTTGAGTGTCAGAGTCTACTATGTTGGTTAGAAGTCATGCTCTTCTTTTGAGTAAATGTCTATCTGGACTTGTCTCTTTCTGCATAGACTTTGCCTCCTATTTAGATAAATGAGGTGAGGCATTTCCCAAATGCTGCATTTTAAAGCACAAAAAGATACAACCAAAAAGAAGGTAAGAAAGAAGAAAAGTAAAATGTTATACAAGCACTACACTTCATGCCATTTACTTCCAACAAAAACAAACATACTTCTTGCCATCTTTACAAATAAAAATGTTTCTATCTAGCATAATTCAAATACATTTAAAAACATTGGACATACTCTATAGCTCTGCAGAAGGGAGAAAATACAAATGCATTGTTGCACTCAACTGAAAATATAGTTTAACCTATGATGTTTATTTTTTTTTCTAGTTCTGTCACAGCCTGTCTTAATATTTTGTAATCTAGAAATTATAATTTAATTATCACTGATACTATAAAACATCATTGCTATTTAAGAGAAAAATATTATTTGATATAAAAATACCTTTTTTGAACTTGGGAAAGAATAAAACACAAAACACTTCACTAATCCTAATACCATCAAGAGGTAGTGAATCTATATTGCCTTTCTGCACTATTTGTTCCATATTTCCAGGCATATAGCCTCAGTTTCTAGCTCAGTAAGACTGAACTTTGAACTTAGTCCCATGTTGAGTCTGAATATTGGAACATTTCCCCTCAGGAGTTGTGAATCCCAGGAAAAATATTTTCAGTGAAGTCATTTGGTTCAGCATGTATCACCCTTCTGTAACATTCTTTTCCCTGCAGTATGTATTCCATCAATGAAAAAAAGAGACGGATGTGGATGGAACTCCAAATATAGATGGTCTTCTCTCTTGCCACAATTGGGTTCAAATTTATAGAATGCTAATTTCTTGTGAGTTATGTAATACAAACAAATTCCATGATAGTTAGCTCTTGCCTCCTGCTTTTGTAGTCAAGGGTATTCTTTGGCCAGATACAATATTGTATTTTAAATAATATCAGTGACTACATGATTTTACAAATCAGGCAGAGGAGGTTCAGAGAAAAGCATTGATTGTAGAGAAAATAAATACAAACTGTTGCAGCCACAGAACTAATCTAAAAATGTTTGATTCTGCAAATGTATTAATCTCAGGGTCAGTTCAGTTTAATAAGTGTCTGTTGCAATCAGTAATGTTCTACTACTCACAGCTATCCCTTACTGTGTTATCTGATCACCAATGCCCTCCAAACCAATACAAGCAAACAGGAAACACAGATTCCCTTCATCGGCCTTAGGACCTTTTACTTATCCAGTCCATTAGAAAGTACTCTCAAATCTATTTCAAAAGAGATCTAAACCTCATTACTTCTGCTACAAACTTTCTTCAAGCAACAATGTCTAGACTCCAGGTACAGTTTTCTGTCAGGCCTCCGTGTGTCACTTCTTCAGTTCGGTTCAGTCGCTCAGTAGTGTCTGACTCTTTGCAATGCATAAATCGCAGCACGCCAGGCCTCCCTGTCCATCATCAACTCCCGGAGTTCACTCAGACTCATGCCTATCGAGTCCGTGATCCCATCCAGCCATCTCATCTTCGGTCGTCCCCAGTCCCTCCCAGCATCAGAGTCTTCCAATGAGTCAACTCTTCACATGAGGTGGCCAAAGTATTGGAGCTTCAGCTTTAGCATCATTCCTTCCAAAGAAATCCCAGGGCCTATCTCCTTCAGAATGGACTGGTTGGATCTCCTTGCAGTCCAAGGGACTCTCAAGACTNTAAATTGATAATTTCAGTAATTTAATAAGAAGAGTTTTAGTATTTGTTTTATATTTGAACAATTTTAATGGCATAATTTTCATGAATTCCAATGTTGTCTAATATTTTATAATAATTTTCAGAGACTTATAATTTGTTTAAGCAAGTATTAAAAATTGGCAATGAAGGACCAAATTCTTAAAATAATGGTTACAACACAAATTAATTAATGAAGTATTTTTTCTCTGGATTAAAATTTAAAACTTAAAAACAAAAAGTTTTTATCTCATTATAGGGTTTTAATAGAACTTAACATTATGTTTACATAATTTGTATTAAACCAAGTAACTAGGTGCTATCTATACACTCTATGTCAAAACTTTTCAGGATCTTAGGAACTTAACTCATTCTAACTCTGCTTGGATGTGATATTGTGTATCAATATGATCAGGATAACCAACAATTTTTATCCTTATTCCACACAAAATAAAGTAAAATAAGTTAAATTGAAATTCCCCGGTTTGGATTATAGATAAAGCTATATGGCCTGAGGGAAAAAGCTACCTTTACTCATTTTGCATATCATTTTCTTTCATATCTGATACTTCCCATATATAAGCAATTTCTAATTAATCATATTCAAAAGTATCACTGTTTTTAAAATTACAGAGTACAGTATCTTCTGGAGTTATTCTGTTACTGTTGTCTCAATGGCACACCTTGCAAAGCTGTCATTTAATACACTTGAAATAGGACAAGCTATCTCAGCAAGGCCTTTGGATACTATTAAAGAATACTGCCATTCAGAGCATCTCTTTAATTTTTTTATTTGCACTTTTGAGTCAAGAGTAGAATCACTAGCTTACGAAATTCAGTGGTGAACTACTTTTTATGCTGCAACTTTGCTCTGTGAATGACTTAAGGCAGCACTACTTGAAATACACTTTGATTTGCTTCAGTAAATGAGCGGAAATGTCAAGGAGTTGCTCCACCACTAGTAGGCCACCCAAAAATACGTTTAGCTTGGATTCAAGTTTTTTAGGTTGTTCAGTACTCACAGAAACTCTAAATAACATGCACAAAGAAAACAAAGCTCTGAGGACTAGTGCATGGTACAGAAAGGCTTAATGACCTCTCAGCAGACTCTTAAAAACACAGATGCATGAGTTGTGATTTAGACTCAAACCATATGAAGAGCAGAAAATAATATCAGAGGGAGATTTAGAACATGCATATCCCCAAGGGTTAGTGATCCAATTACTATTAGAACTATGTGGAAAGAGACTTTCACTTATCTCTAGACAGTATAATTTGAAGTACCCATTTCAGTTCCCTTCATCACATTTATAACATTTCAGAAGCACTGCCTTGTTTACGATCTCTCATATGACGACATGCAGGATAATATAAAAAGGTTGAAAACATAAAAATACAATGCAGTATGTTCACTAAAGCTGAAAGACAAAACAAAGCAACACAAAAAAGGCTGCTTCTATTAATTTTTCTCTTGCACATATCCTTATTTCTTGTCCATATTTATAGTAGGCAGGTTATTCTAAGTCACAGTGTGTGGCATGTAATATACATCACTGTCATCAGCCCCACTTTTTGGATGCTATTGCCTCTGTTAGCTGGGTGGAACTGGAAAGGACATTGGTGTGAAAGGTGACACACAATAAGAACAAACTCTCACAATATGAATGGTTTTTTTCCATATCTCTTCAATGAATGTAAATTAAAATTCAATAAAACTGTAAGGAAAGGTTCAAACTGGTTCCAACATAAAACACTGATGCATATTCACAAAACTGCTTACATAAATCTTTCTTTCCTTACTTAATAATTTCTGAATCACAGATTACGTTCCTCTGCTCAAAAGTGAACTAGTCTTAGAATGTTAGACTTCAAGGCCCTATTGTCATGAGTTCTACACTGATTATCATTTGGAATGGCAGAACTATGATCAGGTATGCTGTGTAATCCTGTTTCTGGCATTGGCTACCTTACCTGATGGATTATACTGAGTACCAGTGGCCTATATGGAGAAGGGTAAATAGGGTTTAGTAATCTCACAAGAAAGAGGAGATATATTTGCAGCAAATCAAATATAATACCATAATGCTTTCATTTCTTCAAATAAAATATTTCCTACTAAGATAACATTCAAATGAAGAAAACTTATTAACATTTGTCCTTGCTTTCCCAAAATGACTTTCTTCTTCTGTTCTATGTACAATAAAAGCATACCATAGTCTGGAGTAGGAAAAAATGGTTCAAGAAGAAAATAAAATTTGTGAAAAAATTTTTAAGCAGATTTCCAAAAGATGGCTGAAAGTGATGTTGAAATGATAAGAAAAACAGAGTTAAGTGATCATTCTAGTCAAATCAGCTAACAACAGCAATGAGGTCTTTTTTTCTCTTTAAGACACTTCCTAAACTCATGTTAATATTGTAGATTTCATCTCACACTTACCTAGAATTTTATTTTTAACTTTGTCCTCTTATTCTACTTTGTCTCTGAACAAGTACTTCCACTGTAGATTCACGCACGCACACACACACACACACACACACACANTTTTTTTCTCTTTAAGACACTTCCTAAACTCATGTTAATATTGTAGATTTCATCTCACACTTACCTAGAATTTTATTTTTAACTTTGTCCTCTTATTCTACTTTGTCTCTGAACAAGTACTTCCACTGTAGATTCACACACACACACACACACACACACACACACACACACATTCTATATAGCATTTTCTCTTTGAATTCTCATAGCTAACTAACACACAACATACAGACTGATAATACTAGTTATAATTCTTCAGAATCTGCAGTCTATATACCTTCTTTCATATATTTATTATATTAGTGAGTGATTGGTTCAAGTATTTGCAAGTAGTTCTCACTTTCTTTAAATTTCTCCTTCTAAATATAGTTCAAATTAGCACACATTCTTTCCATCTGTTCTATAAACACCAAGGATACACTTGGATTACTACCTTCACCTTATAACATTCATCATGATAAAATTTCAACTTATTTCCCAATCTAAGTGACTTTTATGATGAATTCTAATAGTGTTTAATGCTATGTCATTTATGTGAGAAAAGGGGAGCAGCATCCACTATTTTACATGTTATATTTCTCTAAATAGAAAGAGACACAGTCCTTGATCATTGGGAAAAATCAACTTAAAGAAAATTATCGGTGCTATTTTCACTTACTGCTGTTGCTGCTGCTAAGTTGCTTTAGTCGTGTCCAACTCTATGTCACCACATAGATGGCAGCCTACCAGGTTCCCCCATCCCTGGGATTCTCCAGGCAAGAACACTGGAGTGGGTTGCCATTTCCTTCTCCATTGCATGAGAGTGAAAAGTGAAAGTGAAGTTGCTTAGTTGTGTCAGACTCTTAGCGACCCCAGGGACTGCAGCCCACCAGGCTCCTCCATCCATGGGATTTTCCAGGCAAGAGTACTGGAGTAGGGTGCCATTGCTTTCTCCGATTGCTACTTACTATTTTTCTCATTCTCCTGAATCTCTGTGGAAAATGGCGATAGGCCACATGTAGCCTTGTCTACTCCCTCTCTTTCTACCAAATACTTTTCCTCCAATTGCTAATGTTCTTCTCTCTGCTTCTGCCTATATTATTATTCTATTTTCTGTAACAGATAAATGAAAAATCCAATACTGTCCTATATCTTTGTGCTTTATTTGGATGATTGAGCATAAATCAAGAAAGGAAACTCTATTTTGCAGTTCTCTAATCTTCAGTACATTGTACCTAAGATCACCAGGAAGAGGATCAAGAAAGAAGAAATGCACATGGAAAGATTTAATGGGCCAGGTCTATGGCCTTACACTTCACCTCTCTTCATAATCTCTTGGCGAAAACCCAGTGATGTGGCCACGCCTAACTGCAAAAGAGACTGAAAAATATATTCTAACTGTTAACAGGAAATGTATTGGTGCAGGATTGGTCTTAGGGGCTGGATATTTGAAAGTAGTAAGCTCTTCTACCTTGAATTGGATGAGAAAATCCAACTCATTGAGCAAGAAGTAAGGAAATACTTTGGATTCATATGCAAATTATCAATAATTATTACATATTAAGTGAGTTGCCACTCTCTTCTCCAGGGGATCTTTCCAACCCAGGGATGAAACCTTAGTCTCCTGCACTATAGGCAGATTCTTTACCCACTGAGCTACCAGGGAGGTCCTAACAATAAAGCTGATAATATTCCTCCCTATGCTTCTGAATTATTTTAGAACTTCTCTGCCTTCAGTATCTATGTAAATGCTGTAAATGACCAATAAACTTTGTTTATTCTGCTTTATTTTTCTCCAGACTTAGGTTTGTAAGCACTTCATTTTCAACTTTACTTATATAGTGTGCTTCCTCAAAAGTCATTCGTGCTGCAGCCATCAGGATGATTTTTGTCTACTTTCTCCTGCAGGATTTATTCTCCATGCCCCTTCTTCCTTACAGCGGTTCATCTTTAGGTCTCTGTTCAGATATTTTTGCCTCAAGATTTACTTGATTCCTGAATCTCTTAAGTTAGATGTACCAGCTGGTACAGTAGTAAAGAATCTGCCTTCCAATGCAGAAGGAACAAGAGATGTGGGTTCTGTCCCTAGGTTGGGAAGATCTCCTGGAGGAGGAGATGGCAACACACTCCATATTCTTGCCTGGGAAAATCCCCTAGACGGTGGAACTTGGTGGGTTACAGTCTATGGGGTTGCAAAAGAGCCAGAAGTGACTTAGTGACTAAACAATAACATAAGTTACTGAATCTATTTGAGGCTCAGTTCCCATATCCATTAAATGGAGAAAGTAGTACCTGCCTCGTAGGGATTTAAGGAGAATTAAAATGAACGTGTATACAATCTGGGCTTCCCAGGTGGCTCAGTGGTAAAGAATCTGCCTGACAAGCAGGAGATGTCGGGTGATCTCTGGGTCAAGAAGATCCCCTGGAGAAGGAAATGGCTAACTACTCCAGTATTATTCCCTGGAAAAATCCATGGCTAGAGGAGTCTGGACGGCTATGGTCCATGGGGTTGAAAAGACTCAGATATAATTGAGTGACTGAGAATGCGTACCCACGGGCCACTTACTACTCCTAAACAACTCATTATAACATAGGTCACAATGCCTTGTAATATCTAATTACTTGTCTGTCCTTCTCAATAAAATTCAGAATTGCCTTCTATTGAAGTTCCAATGGCAACAAGCATAATGCCTATGTATTAGTTTCTAAGGACAGAGGTAAAATATTAAAGTTGTGTTCCCTCACAATTCTGGAGGTTAGAAGTCCAGTATCAAAGTGCTGGCAAGGCTATGCTCCTGCTAAAGTTTCTATGAAGGATCAATTCCATGCTTCTCTCCTGATTTCTAGTGGTTGCAACAATGTTGATTTCTTTGGCTTACATCAAAAAGATACATTACTTCAATCTCTGTCTTAATATTTGCCTGGAGTTCTCTGTGCCATTGTCTTCATATGGTCTTCCAATAAGGACAGTAGTCGCTGGATTGATGGTCCACCCTAATTCTGTATGATCTGATTTTAATAAAAAAGTTCAAATGAGAGAAGTGAGAAGGACAGGAAAGCCTGGCATGCTACAGTCCTTGGGGTCACAAAGAGTCGAATATGACTGAGCAAACTAAACAACAACAAAACATTTGTTAATGTTGATTGAATCATCTCAGTTCTTCATGATGATCGTAATAATTGTATTACTAGCAAATACTTATTTTGTTTTTCATTTGATGATTTGTATTTAACTACTTTAATATAGTTTGATATCAAAGATGATGAAGAAATAATACTATATATGTTCTACACAAATTATTTTCATTTCCTTTGTGAAATTGTTCATTATCTGAAAAGTAACTGAGTTGAAAACATTGTGTTAATTGTGAAATGGATTACAGGTTCTCCTATTACAAGTACTATAAAAGTATCTTAATTAAAAAAAAAACTACATGATCACTTTTGTGAAAACATAATGATTAACATAATATTAAATGTAACAGTTAAACATAATAGTATAGTTTAAGAGACCACATTGCTAGATCTCACAAAATGTGAGCATAGTAATAGAATCAAGTGCATATCACATTAAGGTATTTATCTTCAGTTTCAAATGTCATTAATACCTGAAATAGTACATTATTTAAATGAGTCATAAAACCATTGTGAAACCCCTAGAAAATGTCCCAAGCCCAGAAATTGTTTACTTATTCTCTGGAAATTACAACCTAGCTGATTTTATTCCCCAGACACCATATCCAACTTTGATCTTATCTATGAATTTTCCTCCTCCTTGTCCCCAGCTGAACAGCTTACACTACATATTTAATTTTCTATTGAACCTCTAAAGTGCTCTCTGACCTTCCATAATCCAGAGTACTCAAGAACGCTACATAAGCCACTCTGCCACAGCAAGAATAAGAGTATTTCCTTTCCTGAGTTGTTTTGTGTGCTACAACAACTTGTAAGTAGAGTAGACTAGTCATGTTTTGGCCTCTAAATTGAATAAAATTCAATATAACAGATACACAATTTGAGATCTTTTTTTTGTGTGTGTGAAAATTGAAAATTCCCAAATGAAATTCCAGTGACAATAGGTAGAAATGGTCAACATTTAAAAATTTAAGAGTAAGAATCAAATTTCAGTGACTCTCAGGGAAATTTAACTATAAAGATATGTTCCATGTAATATATTATCATCAGAAGATGTAGACTAGAAAAAATGACTATGTTCTTCCTTACTATAGAATAAACAGCTCAGTGTTTATTAAGAACAGAAGAAAAGATTCATAAAATGAGTAAATTTGGTTATTTCACTAGTACTCTGAAAAGAAGAATAGAAGTATAACCACAGTAAAAGCAAGGAGTTATAATGGAAACATAAATCATATTCAATTCTGGCACTGTTCAGCGTGTACACTAGTAAATATGAAAAGAGGCAAACAGGACTGGAGATACATTTAATGGGTTCCAATAAGGTGAGGAAGAAAGCATTTAAAACAGAATTTAGACAGTAAGGATACTCTATTATAGCCATAAATGAACTACCCTAAGTCCAGGAAAGCAGTTTAAAATTATAAATGGATATTTTATCTATGAGACACAAGAAAATGATAACCAAAATTAAGAAGATAGTTCAAGATGGTCTTCACCAATGGTCTGTTACAAGGATTAGAAGTTAAACACAAACATATTTGTATTTAAGCCTGCATAGTTGTAATAGTTAAATTCATTTATTTTTAAAATGTTAATTATTAAGAATGTATGGCTTATTTAACAAAATAAAATCAAATTTTCTCCTCTAATCCCCAGTTGTTCGTATGAAACTCTGGGTTTGCAGATTTTTTGAAGTGTTGCCTAAAGCAATTGACATTTGGAATCAAGAATCTATTTTGGCTACTTGCTGGTTATATTAGTTAAAGAGAATGCTTTAAAAGGTTCACTATGCTGCAGTTCAGATTTCATCATTGAAAACTAATTTTGTCATAAATAGACAATAATAATCTCCCACATCATACATATTTGATGTTGACTTTTCTTTAAGATAAGAAAATAATCTGGACCATATTTTTAAACTTTAGACATAAATCTCTAGATGATTATAATTATTTTGAAGATTAAGTGTGTTGTTCTGGGCTCTGTTTTGGGGAGGTTTAAGAAACTGAAAATGATTTTTTTTAAATATATATTCAGAGGTCAAGAGAGAGAATGAGTTCTGCTATTTTCTTTATTCATCTTCTTTATCCTGATTCTTTTATTATCCTTTGAAGAAATAGTGACTCTGAATCTAGGCAGGTGTTTTATAAGAACAGTTGTACTTCAGTATTTTTATTAAAAAAAATACAATGGCTTAGTTTATCCATGTGAGGTTCAGATAAGAAGTTCTATCTCAGAGTCTCCTATGAGATAGCAGTCAAGCAGCTGTTGGAGCCAAAGCAACTGAGGGATGCTGGACTGTCATCTCATACATTAATGTTGCCTCAGGTAGAAGGAGTTGATTTACCAAGTTTAAACCTTGTCCTGGAAAATTCCCTCCTCCAATAACTAGTCATTTGGATACAAATTTCCAAATCTCTTGCCTTAACTGGGGAAATATCAGAAAGCCCATACCAGCTTCAGATACCCTATGGGCTAATTTCTGTGATTTCTGCTGCAGTTTCACTACAGATAAAAATTTTCTCTACTCAGTTCTACAGCCTCACTCTTTAACATGTATTCTCCCAATAAGTCTCTGCATGTAAATCTTCAGTTCAAGATCTGTGTCTAGAGTACTTAACCTAAATTAAGTTTAAAATTGAAAACAACCAGAATGTCCATTGAAAAAAACATGGAGGGGTCAGATTTTCATGTTGGACTCCCATGAAATATTTAGAACTCTTACCCAATGTCAATCTTTATAATCATTCCAAGAATACAAATAATAAAAATGTATAGGCATAGAAGATAGATATCCAGGATTCCTTGAAAGACATCCTAGGTTTTTTGTTGTTTTTTTTCTTTTCCCCTAATATTGGGCATACTTAGTATTTGGAATAGAATTACAGTTGAGCTATTTCAGATCCTAAAAAATGATGCTGTGAAAGGGCTGCATTCAATATGCCAGCAAATTTGGAAAACTCAGCAGTGGCCACAGGACTAGAAAAGGTCAGTTTTCATTCCAATCCCAAAGAAAGGCAATGCCAAAGAATGCTCAAACTATAGCACAATTGCACTCAACTCACATGCTAGTAGCATAATGCTCAAAATTCTCCTAGACAAGCTTCAATGGTATGTGAACTGTGAACTTTCAGATGTCCAAGCTAGATTTAGAAAAGGCAGAGGAAACAGAGATCAAATTGCCAACATCTGTTGGATCATTGAAAAAGCAAGAGAGTTCCAGAAAAACATCTGCTTCTGCTTTATTGAATACGCCAAGGCCTTTGACTGTGCGGACCACAACAAACTGTGGAAAATTCTTCAAGTAATGGGAATACCAGACCACCTGACTTGCCTCCTGAGAAATCCATATGCAGGTCAGGAAGCAACTGTTAGAACTGGACATGGAACAACAGACTGGTTCCAAATCGGGAAGGAGTAAATAAAGGCTGTATATCGTCACTCTATTTAACTTATATGCAGAGTACATCATGAGAAATGCTAGGCTGGATGAAGCACAAGCTAGAATCATCATTGCCAGGAGAAATATGAATAACCTCAGATAATTAGATGACACCACCCTTATGGCAGAAATTGAAGAAGAACTAAAGAGCCTCTTGATGAAAGTGAAAGAGGAGAGTGGAAATGTTGGATTAAAACTCAACATTCAGAAAACCAAGATCAGTATCTGGTCCCACTACTTCATGGCAAATACATGGGGAAACAGTGGAAATGGTGACAACCTTTATTTTGGGGGGCTCTAAAATCACTGCAGATGGTGACTGCAGGCATGAAATTAAAAGATACTTGCTCCTTGTAAGAAAAGTTATGACCAACCTAGACAGCATTTAAAAAGCAGCGACATTACGTTGCCAAGAAAGGTCCATCTAGTCAAAGTTATGGTTTTTCCAGTAGTCATGTATGGATGTGAGAGTTTGACTATAAAAAAGCTAAGCATGGAAGAACTGATGCTTTTGAACCACAGTGTTGAAGACTCTTGAGAGTCCATTGAATTGCAAGGAGATCAAACCAGTCCAACCTAAAGAAAATTAGTCCTGAATATTCTTTGGAAGGACTGACACTGAAGCTGAAATTACAATACTTTGGCCACCTGATGTGAAGAACTGACTCACTGGATAAGACCCTGATTCTGGGAAAGATTGAAGGGAGGAGGAGAAGCAGAGGATAGAGGGTGAGACGGTTGGATGTCAACACCAACTCGATGGACATGAGGTTGAGCAAGCTCCACGAGCTGGTGATGGACAGGGAAGACTGGCTGCTGCAGCCCGTTGTGTTGCAAAGAGCTGGACATGACTGAGAACTGAACTGAACTGAACCAGGGTA
Organism: Neotragus moschatus; assembly: GCA_006410615.1. Lineage (NCBI taxonomy): Eukaryota > Metazoa > Chordata > Mammalia > Artiodactyla > Bovidae > Neotragus > Neotragus moschatus. The sequence goes on from SJYA01002501.1 coordinate 60,036, forward strand.
ACCCTGAAATACAACTGCATCAGCAACCTAAATGAAGTCCATAAGCATATATGTGCTTCCTTAGTCACTCAGTAGTTTCTGACTCTCTGTGACCCTATGGACTATATCCTGCCAGATACTTCTGTCCATGAGGATTCTCCAGGCAAGAATACTGAAGTGGGTTGACAATGCCTCCTCCAGGGGATCTTCCCAACTCAGTGATGGAACCCAGGTCTACCTCATTATGGGTGGATTCTTAACCAGCTGAGCCACCAGGGAAGCCCAAGAATCCTGTAGCAGGTAGCCTATCCCTTCTCCAAAGGATCTTCCTGGCCTGGGAAACAAACCAGGGTCTTCTGAATTCCAGGCAGATTCTTTATTGCCTGAGCCACCAGGGAAGCATATATGTATACATATATGACTAAAGGGTTATGGCTAAGAATGTATATAAATATAAATATATATATATATATATATATATATATATGACTACATATAAGCAGGTCAGTTGATACAGATTCAGTTCATTTCAGCTCTGTCCTGTCAGACTCTTTGTGAACCCATGGACTGCAGCCCATCAAGCTTCCCTGTCTATCACCAATTCCCTGAGCTTATTCAAACTCATGTCCATTGAGTCAGTGACACCATCCAGCCATCTCATCCTCTGTTTTCTCCTTCTCCTCCTGCCTTCAATCTTTCCCAGCATCAGGGTCTTTTCAAATGAGTCAGCTCTTCACATCAGGTGGCCAAAGTATTCGAATTTCAGCTTCAATATCAGTCCTTCCAATGAATATTCAGGACTGATTTCCTTTAGGATGGACTGGTTGGATCTTCTTGCTGTCCAAGGGACTCTCAAGAGTCTTCTCCAACACCACAGTTCAAAAGCATCAGTTCTTCGGCTCTCACTTTTCTTTATACTCCAAATCTCACATCCATACATGACTACTGGAAAAACCATGGCTTTGACTAGACGGACATTTTTTGGCAAAGTGATATCTGTTTTTTAATACACAATCTAGGTTTTTCATAGCTTTTCTTCCCAAGCAAGCATCTTTTAATTTCATGCAGTCACCATACACAGTGATTTTAGAGCCCCCCAAAGTAAAGTTTTTCACTATTTCCATTGTTTTCCCATCTATTAAGTGATGGAATCAGATGCCATGATCTTAGTTTTCTGATTGTTGAGATTTAAGGCAACTTTCACTCTCTCTTTCATTTTTATCAAGAGGCTATTTAGTTCTTCTTCACTTTCAGCCATAAGGGTGTTGTCATCTGCATATCTGAGGTTATCGATATTTCTCATGACAATCTTGATTCCAGTCTGTACTTCATCTAGTCCAGCGTTTCCCATGATGTACTCTTCATACAAGTTAAATAAGCAAGGTGACACTATATAGCCTTGATGTACTCCTTTCCTGATTTGGAACCAGTCTTTTGTTCCATGTCTTGTTCTAACTGTTGCTTCCTAACCTGCATACCGATTTCTCAAGAGGCAGGTCAGGTGGTGTGGTATTCCCTTCTTTTTCAGAATTTCCCAGTTTGTTGTGATTCACATCAAAGGTTGTGATACACTCAATAAAGCAGAAGTAGGTGTTTTTCTGGAACTCTCTTGCTTTTTAAATGATCCAATGGATGTTGGCAATTTGATCTCTGTTTCCTCTGTTTTTTCTAACTCTAGCTTGAACATCTGGAAGTTAATGGTTCATGTACTGTTGAAGCCTGGCTTAGAGAATTTTGAGCATTACTTTCCTAGCATGTGAGATGAGTACAACTGGGCAGTAGTTTGAGCATTTTTTGGCATTGTCTTTGGAATTGGAATGAAAACTAACCTTTTCCAGTCCTGTGGCCACTGCTGAGTTTTCCAAATTTGCTGGCATATTTAATGCAGCACTTTCACAGCATCATCGTTTAGAATTTGAAATAGCTCAACTGGAATTTCATCACCTTCACTAGCTTTGTTCACAGTGATACTTCCTAAGGCCCACTTGACTTCTTACTCCATGATGTCTGGCTCTAGGGAGTTATCCCACCATCGTGGTTAACTGGGCAATGAAGATCTTTTCTGTATAGTTCTATGTATTCTTGCCACTTCTTCTTAATATCTACTGCTTCTGTTGGGTCCATACCATTTCTGTCCTTTACAGATTAGAGATACAGATTAGGGAAAGCAGAAATAGACTGTGTATCAATACCTGATATATAACCATCATAAATGTTGCTGAAAGTATTTCTGCAGTGTTCACATATAGTGTAAAACAGTTACATCATTATCAACTTCTAGAAAATACGGATTGTAAATTGCGAAATATCATGGCTAGAATCTTTAAACAAATATATATAGTTTTCTAATTATGAAGTCAGTAAACATTTTTTGACAAAGGATCAGACAGTAGATACTTTAGGGTTTAAGGACCAAAAGACAAAAGTAAATACTTAATGCATACCCTGTAGAAGAGAAGAAACAAAAGAAAAAAAAATATTGGAATACAATTTTGTAATAAATGTCTATTAATGAGAATAAAGGATTTCTTTTTTGGGGGGGTTTGTTTTGTTCCATTACAATTCAAAGTTTGTGTTCCATATCATTAACATTTACAAATATTCATCTATTAATGTTAATTAGTGAGCAGATTTTACTTATTTCCTCTATGAAAATCTTTCCCCATGAGATCGATAATGCCAGGCACTGGCATCAATCCACACGTATACGCTCTTAGTTGAACATATTTACAGAAATCTATTAGATTTTTCTTGATGTTTGCTTTTTGTCATATCATTACAAAGCAGGTAATCACTTTCAAGTAAAAATTATATGGAAGTCCCTCCATTTTATAATTGAATGCCTCTTGAAATGTGGAATTTTCCTTTGAACTTTAATTGATGTCTGAATATTGCTGCTAGAATGGTAGTTTGAGCTTAGAAAATATATCCAATGGAAAGTTGTATGCACATATACACTTTGCTTCTTGTGTTAACTTTTGACAGCACAATATATAAAGCAGCTTGACACTACTCATGATTTAAGCAATTACAGTCATCAAAAGTTATTGCAATATATTTGTTTTTCTTAAAGCACTGCTTGTCTTTGAACTAATTGAGAAACACTAATAAGTCTGTAGCAGAAGCTAATTTTTAAAACTACTCAGTGCTTTATAATAGTGGTTGAGGGAAGTTCTTCTCCTTTAGAAAAAATTCAATATCCATCCTTAGTATGGAGTAAAATTGAAGTGATTAGGTTACCATTACAAGTACTTTATGGCAGGTATTTAAATCCTGGATTATTTTCAATTATTATTGGAACAAAGNGAGAAACACTAATAAGTCTGTAGCAGAAGCTAATTTTTAAAACTACTCAGTGCTTTATAATAGTGGTTGAGGGAAGTTCTTCTCCTTTAGAAAAAATTCAATATCCATCCTTAGTATGGAGTAAAATTGAAGTGATTAGGTTACCATTACAAGTACTTTATGGCAGGTATTTAAATCCTGGATTATTTTCAATTATTATTGGAACAAAGAATGACTATATTATTCTTAATAGAAAGTTTCTATTCAGTGAATGGCTTTACTATATATGTAATTACATGTATTCAAAAATAAGAAATTGATTATTTTTTTCAATAGTAAGAATGGCATCAAGTAGAACAACTTGTTATCTACTACACTTAAGTGATTTTATTTTGGCAATAGTATTAGAAGAAAGCAGTATTCTGAATATACTCTAGTTTATTTAGTTCTACTTGGGAAAAATATTTCCATTTCTCCAGAAAGCATCAAAAAGGTAGGGGGAAAAACAGTATCACCAAAGGAGCTGAAAATTATTTTATTTTTTTGTTATAGGGAAAATAGGATTAACTCCAGATGATATAAGTTAAAAAAATAATAATAGTATGGTTATTCCACCAGTTTAGCTAACCACTGGAGTTTTGCTGATTTTGAATTAAATTAGTATATTCAAATGAAATAACTTTGTATAATATTTTATTGTAAATATTTGATTCTAGACTTTTTGCTTTTACTTAAATATGTGTGCTCTCTCCTCATCTCTTCAAAATTAATCATAAAGGTATAGCAAGCTAATACTAAATATATTACCATTTCATCTTTCATTATAACTACTTGATATATTTTTCTAATTATGCTATTTTAGATTATCAATTATACATTTTCATTCTTCTTGTATTGTGACCAATCAAGACAGCATATTAAAAAGCAGAGTGAAGTAAGCCAGAAAGAAAAACACCAATACAGTATACTAATGCATATATATTGAATTTAGAAAGATGGTAACCCTGTATGTGAGACAGCAAAAGAGACACAGATGTGTAGAATAGTCTTTTGGACTCTGTGGGAGAGGGAGAGGGTGGGATGATTTGGGAGAATGGCATTGAGATATGTATAATATCATATAAGAAACTAATTGCCAGTCCAGGTTTGATGCAGGATTCAGGATGCTTGGGGCTGGTGCACTGGGATGACCCAGAGGGATGGTATGGGGAGGGAGGAGGGACAGGGGTTCAGGATGGGGAACACCTGTACACCCATGGCTGATTCATGTTGATGTATGGCAAAACCAACAGAATATTGCAAAGTAATTAGCCTCCAATTAAAACAAATAAATTTAAATTAAAAAAAAAAANATTTAAATCCTGGATTATTTTCAATTATTATTGGAACAAAGAATGACTATATTATTCTTAATAGAAAGTTTCTATTCAGTGAATGGCTTTACTATATATGTAATTACATGTATTCAAAAATAAGAAATTGATTATTTTTTTCAATAGTAAGAATGGCATCAAGTAGAACAACTTGTTATCTACTACACTTAAGTGATTTTATTTTGGCAATAGTATTAGAAGAAAGCAGTATTCTGAATATACTCTAGTTTATTTAGTTCTACTTGGGAAAAATATTTCCATTTCTCCAGAAAGCATCAAAAAGGTAGGGGGAAAAACAGTATCACCAAAGGAGCTGAAAATTATTTTATTTTTTTGTTATAGGGAAAATAGGATTAACTCCAGATGATATAAGTTAAAAAAATAATAATAGTATGGTTATTCCACCAGTTTAGCTAACCACTGGAGTTTTGCTGATTTTGAATTAAATTAGTATATTCAAATGAAATAACTTTGTATAATATTTTATTGTAAATATTTGATTCTAGACTTTTTGCTTTTACTTAAATATGTGTGCTCTCTCCTCATCTCTTCAAAATTAATCATAAAGGTATAGCAAGCTAATACTAAATATATTACCATTTCATCTTTCATTATAACTACTTGATATATTTTTCTAATTATGCTATTTTAGATTATCAATTATACATTTTCATTCTTCTTGTATTGTGACCAATCAAGACAGCATATTAAAAAGCAGAGTGAAGTAAGCCAGAAAGAAAAACACCAATACAGTATACTAATGCATATATATTGAATTTAGAAAGATGGTAACCCTGTATGTGAGACAGCAAAAGAGACACAGATGTGTAGAATAGTCTTTTGGACTCTGTGGGAGAGGGAGAGGGTGGGATGATTTGGGAGAATGGCATTGAGATATGTATAATATCATATAAGAAACTAATTGCCAGTCCAGGTTTGATGCAGGATTCAGGATGCTTGGGGCTGGTGCACTGGGATGACCCAGAGGGATGGTATGGGGAGGGAGGAGGGACAGGGGTTCAGGATGGGGAACACCTGTACACCCGTGGCTGATTCATGTTGATGTATGGCAAAACCAACAGAATATTGCAAAGTAATTAGCCTCCAATTAAAATAAATAAATTTAAATTAAAAAAAAAAAAGCAGAGGCATTACTTTGCCAGCAAAGGTCCATTTAGTCAAGGCTATGGTTTTCCCAGTAGTCATATATGGACATGAGAGGTGGATTATAATGAAAGCTGAGCACCAAAAAATTGATGCTTTTGAACTGTGGTGTTGGAGAAGACTCTTGAAAGTCCCTTGGACTGCAAGGAGATCCAACCAGTCCATCCTAAAGGAGATCAGTCCTAGGTGTTAATTGGAAGGACTGATGTTGAAGCTGAAGCTCCAGTACTTTGGCCACCTGATGCAAAGAGCTGACTCATTTGAAAAGACCCTGATGCTGGGAAAGATTGAGGGCAGAATGAGAAGGGAATGACAGAGAATGAGATGGCTGGATGACATCACCAACTCAATGGATATGGGTTTGGGTAGACTCTAGCAGTTGGTGATGCACAGGGAACCCTGGCATGCTGCAGTTCATGGAGCTGCAAAGAGTTGGATACAACTGAGCGACTGAACTGAAATGAACTTAACTGTATTATGATTACTATTCTCATTATGTTGGGGGGGAGGTAGGTAGCTATAGGAAAATTTGAATGCAAAGAATTCATGGAACATTAATATCATCTTGACTAACAAATTTCCCCTCTTGTTTTATTTTACTTCATTTTCTCCATTTGACCCTTATTCACATTCTAATATTTCTATAACTACTCTTTTATGTATTTAACATATATTCTTAGTTAGATATGTGTAATCCTAGAGAAAGCATATAAAATTATCCACATTGTTTAACAAAAATAATGTTATGCTGTAGACTTCATTTTCCACTTTAGTCAAGTCTGTGTTTTTAAGTGTATCTTTTCTCTATATTTAAATAGAGCATATTGCTTCTAACTGTCCCTTAGTAAACCATCTTATGTGTACATTATATTCATTCATTTTCTTGATAACTACTTAGAATGTTACAATGAATATCATATAAAGAATATACCTGTGTCAGTCTCTTTGTGAGCACTTGCATGATAATTAGGATGTAAATAAATAGAAGATAAGTATTTAAATCCATTCTGCAGACATAGAATATTTGCATACTTAATTTTAATGAAAATTACCAGCATTTGTCCAGAATGGATGAAGAAGTTTAGTCGAACATTAAATGCCAAAGTGTTCCTGTCTTCATTTATTCTCATAAACNATGTAAATAAATAGAAGATAAGTATTTAAATCCATTCTGCAGACATAGAATATTTGCATACTTAATTTTAATGAAAATTACCAGCATTTGTCCAGAATGGATGAAGAAGTTTAGTCGAACATTAAATGCCAAAGTGTTCCTGTCTTCATTTATTCTCATAAACATTTCACTGTATTGTATTTCTAAAATTTTACCAATGAAATATGTACAAATTTAAATTTCCTTTTTTTTAGTTTTAATATTTTGATATCATTAAGACAGCTTCATAAATCAGTGATTTAAGACTTTTTTTTTTTCAAATTCCACTGATACTCAGAGACAAAGCAAGCATACTGGTCACAAACTAAGAGGTTTTCACACTAATAGTGGCAAACCAGTCTTCAACAGTGAACCATGAACTTTCAGATGTTCAAGCTGGATTTAGAAAAGGCAAAGGAAACAAAGATCAAATTGCCAACATCCATTGGATCATAGAAAAAACAGAGAGTTCCAGAAAAACATCTACTTCTGCATTATCGACTATGCAAAAGCCTTTGACTGTTGGACCACAACAAACTGGAAAATTCTTCAAGTGATGAGAATACCAGACCACCTGATCTGCCTCCTAAGAAATCTGTATGCAGGTCAGGAAGCAACAGTTATTTTCACCCTGATTATTTAACTTATATGCAGAGTATATCATGAGAAATGCTGGACTGGATGAAGCACAAACTGGAATCAAGATTGCTGGGAGAAATATCAATAACCTCAGATATGCAGATTACACCACCCTTATGGCAGAAAGTGAAGAACTAAAGAGCCTCTTGATGAAAGTGAAAGAGAAGAGTGAAAAAGTTGGCTTAAATCTCAACATTCAGAANACTGGATGAAGCACAAACTGGAATCAAGATTGCTGGGAGAAATATCAATAACCTCAGATATGCAGATTACACCACCCTTATGGCAGAAAGTGAAGAACTAAAGAGCCTCTTGATGAAAGTGAAAGAGAAGAGTGAAAAAGTTGGCTTAAATCTCAACATTCAGAAAACTAGAAAACTAAGATCATGGCATCTGGTCCCATCACTTCATGGCAAATAGATGGGGAAACGATGGAAACAGTGACAGCCTTTATTTTATTTATTTATTTATTTTTGGCTCCAAAGTCACTGCAGATGGTGACTACAGCCATGAGATTAAAAGATGCTTACTCCTTGGAAGAAAAGCTATGACCAACCTAGACAGCATATTAAAAAACAGAGACATTACTTTGCCAACAAATGCCCATCTAGATAAAGCTATGGTTTTTCCATTAGCCATGTATGGATGTGAGAGTTGGACTATAAAGAAAGCTGAGTGCCAAAGAATTGATGCTTCTGAACTGTGGTATCAGAGAAAATTCTTGAGAGTCCCTTGGACTGCAGGAAATCCAACCAGTCCATGCTAAAAGAAATCAGTCCTGAATATTCATTGGGTAGACTGATGTGTAAGCTGAAGTTTCAGTATTTTGGCCACCTGATGCGAAGAGCTGACTCATTTGAAAAGACCATGATGCTGTGAAAGATTAAAAGCAGGAAGAGAAGGGGACGGCAGAGGATAAGATGGCTGGATGGCGTCACTGACTTGATGGACATGAGTTTGAGTAAACTCAGGGAGTTCGTGATGGACAAGGGTGGCCCAGCATGCTGCAGTCCATAGGGTCACAAAGCGTCAGACACAACTGAGTGACTGAACTGGATATTGGCAAGGGATTGCTACCTCATATATACTGAGATCTTAAAATTAATAAGAAATAACTGTGACTCCCATAAAAGTTGAACATAGGAATTCCCTGTCCATTCAGTGGTTAGGAATTAGGATTCTCCTCTTAGTCAGATAACTAAGATCCCATAAACCACATAGTGAGACCAAATAAAAAAGAAGTTAAATGTCAGGCAAAAAACATGTGTAGGGACTTATTGGAAAGAAAGCAGAATAGCTAAAAATAAAACAAAACAAAACAAAAAAAACGATACACACAGATGTTCCACCTCACTGGTAGATAGCAATATACAAATTGCAAATTAAACCAAAAAGTAAAACCCAGTTTGTTTATAGAAAGGATGGAGAAGTCCCTTCCCATTAAATTAAAAACAGAGTTAAAACATCAATTAATGGTTTTACATGTTCTTAGATTTTTTGCAAAATCACTAGCTACATCTGGGAATAGTTAACCCAAGATTTCTACTCTTGGTATAAATAATATAAAATAATGTTTAAATTTACTACTATTCAATTAAGTAATACTGAGGTCTCTTTTTCTTTTTCTCTATTATATACAAACTTACCATATGTCTACCTTCCAATACTTTAAAGATGTTTGATAGGCTCATAAGGTCACTGATAAATACACAGTTAATCTTCAAAGGCACTTTAATTGGAAAGTGCATATAAAAACACTGATGTGCATTTATTTACATTCTTCTGAGCGTATCTTTCTATTTATTGTCATAAAATTACTCTCTTAACAGTTGATTTCTGATTCAGCAGCTTTCTCAGTTACCATTATTATCTGTAAATTGCAACCATGGTGGTAAGATTTAGAAGTTATAAAATCTGACAATAAAACAGTGTTGAAATATGCTTCTAGGGAAATATTTTGTTTCATTTAGTCTTAAATAAATTTTTTTTTGGTTTCATTTAAAAACTAACACAGTGGGGGAAAGCCTTTACATGTTAGGAGAGGCTAAAATACAAAACTAAAAACTGGTTTTGTATTATCCAGTTAATGTTTTGTGGCACACTGAGGCAGGCACTATTATATATTACCAAACTCTTTCTCTTTTTTTAATTAATCAATTTTAATTGGAGGCTAATTACTTTACAATATTGTGGTGGGTATTTTTTTTTTTTTTTGCCATACATTGACATGAATCAGCCTCAAGTGCACAAGTGTCTCCCAGTCCTGAAACCCTTTCCCACCACCTTCCCCATCCCATCTCTCTGGGTAGTCCCAGTGCACTGGCGCTGAGTGCCCTGTTTCGTGTATCAGACTTGGACTGATCATCTATTTCACATATGGTAATATACGTGTTTCAAAGTTTCAGTGCTATTCTTTCAAATCATCCCAGCCTCGCCTTCTCCCACAGAATCCAAAAATCTGTAATTTACATCTATATCTCTTTTGCTGTCTCATATATAAAGTCATCATTACCATCTTTCTAAATTTCATATGTGTATATATATATATGGGTTAATATACTGTACTGGTGATTTTCTTTCTTACTTCACTCAGTTAATAGGCTCCAATTTCATACACCTCATTAGAACTGACTCAAATGTGATCAAGAGCTGAGTATTATTCCATTGTGTATATGTACTTTATCCATCATCTGCCAATGGACATCTAGGTTGCTTCCATGTCCTAACCTTTGTAAATAGTGCTGTGATGAAAATTGGGGTACACCTGTCTCTTTCANCAATTTCATACACCTCATTAGAACTGACTCAAATGTGATCAAGAGCTGAGTATTATTCCATTGTGTATATGTACTTTATCCATCATCTGCCAATGGACATCTAGGTTGCTTCCATGTCCTAACCTTTGTAAATAGTGCTGTGATGAAAATTGGGGTACACCTGTCTCTTTCAATTCTGGTTTACTCGCTGTGTATGCCCAGCAGTGGGATTGCTAGGTCATATGGCAATTCTATTTCCAGTTTTTTAAGGAATCTTCACACTGTTCTCCACAGTGGCTGTACTAGTTTGCATTCCCACCAACCGTGGGAGAGGGTTCCTTTTCTCCACACCCTCTTCAGCATTATTGTTTGTAGACTTTTGATAGCAGCCATTCTGCCTGGCATGAGATGGTACCTCACTGTGGTTTTGATTTGCATTTCTCTGATAAGGAGTGATGTTGAGCATCTTTTCATGTGTTTTTTGGCCATTTGTATGTCTTCTTTGGAGAAATATCTGTTTAGTTCTTTGACCCTTTTTTTTTTTTTTTTTGATTGGGTCGTTCAGTTTTCTCGTGTTCAGCTGCATGAGCTGCTTGTATATTTTTGAGATTAATTCTTTGTCAGTTTCTTCATTTGTTATTATTTTCTCCATCCTGCTTTAATTAGTGCTATATACATGGGAGACAGCATTTAACTTAATCAGAATACACTGAGATGGTGAAGAATCCACCTGCAATGCAGGAGAGAGACCTAGGTTTGATCCCTGCATCAGGATGATATCCTGGAGAATGGAATGTCTACCCACTCCAGTATTCATGCCTGGAGAATCCCATGAACAGAGGAGCAGGGTGGTCTATAGTTCATGGGGTTGCAAAGAGTCAGACATAATTGAGTGACTAATGCTTTCACTTTCACTTCAAGGACAGCATTTAACTTAATCAGAAAAGACTGGCTCTCAACTTGAAGCACCTGGATGTTTTATCCTGATTAATATCTCTGTTCCAGTTATAAAAATTCAAGCCTTTCAATCAGCCATGGTTGACTTTCACCGCTGTGCTGTTATCCACATTTCCCTCATTTGAGAAATCATCACCGCTGTTACCTTTATACACAAATTACTCTATAAATTCTTCTCTGTTATCTCAAATCATCTCAGAAATTTTCTTTAACCTCTCTGTGTCATGAGCAAAGCCCATGGGAATCTCCAGGAAAAATAAGACATAACTTGCATAATGTCTGCATTCNCCGCTGTGCTGTTATCCACATTTCCCTCATTTGAGAAATCATCACCGCTGTTACCTTTATACACAAATTACTCTATAAATTCTTCTCTGTTATCTCAAATCATCTCAGAAATTTTCTTTAACCTCTCTGTGTCATGAGCAAAGCCCATGGGAATCTCCAGGAAAAATAAGACATAACTTGCATAATGTCTGCATTCTCAGTCCTGACCGACTCTCTGTGACCCCATGGACTATAGCCTGCAGGGTCCTCTGTCCGTTGAATTCTTCAGGCCAGAATACTGGAGTGGGCTGCCATCCTCTTCTCTAGGGATGTTCCCAACCCAGGGGTTGAACCCACATCCACTGCATTTGCAGGTTCTTTACCACTGCGCCACCTGGGAAGCCCAAGACAGAACTTGGGCAATAAAGTCTAACCTCTTCTTTTAGGTTTAGTCTAGTTTCACTTGTCCATAGGGAGCTGTGTGCAGAGGCCTTGGACTTAACACACTGGGTTAGAGTTTCCAGCACACACTCACTCCCTATTTTGGCAGCCGCATTTAGAAATGGCCCAAGATGGCAATGGGGTACCGTGTGCAGAAGTGCTGTGACTTGAAGTGCTTCAGCCTGAAGTGCTCTGAGCAACAGGACTGCAAAGACCCCGCATCTCCTTATGCAGACGAGAGTATGGGTGACGAAAAGCAGCAAAAA
>SJYA01002502.1:0-48868 GCA_006410615.1 Neotragus moschatus
ATGGCATCACCAACTCGATGGATGTGAGTTTGAGTGAACTCTGGGAGTTGGTGATGGACAGGGAGGCCTAACTTGTTGCAATTCATGGGGTCGCAGAGTCGGACATGACTGAGTGACTGAACTGAACTGAACTGAATACTCTGTTGTCACCTGTGATTTAGATCTCATTTGACTTGGAGTATCTGTTTAGTTAAATTTTTCCACACACATATATATATATATGTATATACACACACACACACACTTAAAATTTGTACAGAGATATATGACTATACACACACACATACATGTTGCTACAGTCAAGCTAATTAACATGTCATCNGTGACTGAACTGAACTGAACTGAATACTCTGTTGTCACCTGTGATTTAGATCTCATTTGACTTGGAGTATCTGTTTAGTTAAATTTTTCCACACACATATATATATATATGTATATACACACACACACACACTTAAAATTTGTACAGAGATATATGACTATACACACACACATACATGTTGCTACAGTCAAGCTAATTAACATGTCATCTTCTTATATAGTTATCATTTTTGTGTGTGAAGAATGCACTTGAAATCTGTCTTTGCATATTTCCAGTGTTCTATACAGAAATATTAATTATAGTCTTTATGCCTATATATTAGGCATAAAGTCTTAGACTCTCTAGTCTTACTCATTCTATGTAACTGCAACCTCATACATACCCTTTGATCACCACATCCCCACCCTTCTTCTGTCCCTGGTAACATCAACATTCTGCTCTCTGCTTATTCGAATTTGACTTCTTTTTAGATTCCACATATTAGTGAAGGGGCTTCCCTCATAGCTCAATTGGTAAAGAATTTGCCTGCAATGCAGGAGACCCTGGTTCAGTTCCTGGGTTGGGAAGATCTGCTGGAAAAGGGAAAGGCTACCCACTCCAATATTCTTAGGCTTCCCTTGTGGCTCAGCAGGTAAAGAATCTGCTTGCAATGCAGTAGACCTGGGTTTGATCGTTGGGTTGGGAAGATTCCTTGGAGAAGGAAAAGGCTACCCACTCCAGTATTCTGGCCTGGAGAATTCCATGGACTCCATGGGTCGCAAAGAGTTGGAGATGACTGAGCTACTTTCAGTTTCATATTAGTGAAATCATACAGTATTTTTCTTTCTCTGGGTTATTTCACTTAGCATAATGTCCTTAATGTACTTACCTCTTTTTAATAAGAGTTTTTATTTTTAAAGCATGTTTGGAAACATTGTCCTATGTGTAAAATTTTAATTTGCTTCTTCTATTTGTTTCTTTTTTTTTAATGCAAGAACAAAGTAGATTTTTATTTCACATTATATGATTCCTAAATGAACCCATTAAGGTCTAACTCTTGTCATTTCTCAAAAGGTTACAAATGGCTTAAAGGTCCACATCCTTTTTTTCCCCTTCCAGTTTTATTGAGATGTCATTGACATATAGCACTGTTTTAAGTTTAAGGCGTACATCATAATATGACTTATATACATCATGAAATTATTACCATGTAAGTTTATTGAATATCTGCCATCCTATGTAGATAAAAAAATTAAAAGAGAGTTCCCTAGTAGCCTAGTGGTTAGAATTCCAGGCTTTCACTTCTGTGGTCCAGATTCAATTGCAGGTTAGAGAACTGAGATCCTGCAAGCCATGTGGTATGAGCAAAACAAGTAAAAGTTTCATTATGATGAGAACTGTTAGGCTTTATTCTCTTAACAACTTTCATCTGTAACATGCAGCAGGTGTTAATCATATTTATCCTGTTGTACAAGATAAGATCCCTTTGTGTTGTTGAGTCACTAAGTTGTGTCCAGCTCTTTGCCACCCCGTGGACTGCAGCACACCAGGCTTCCCTGTTGTTCACTATCTCCCAGAGTTTGCCCAAACTCATATCCATTGAGTTGGTGATACCATCCAACCATCTCATCTTTTGTCATCCCCTTCTTCTCTTGCCCTCAATCTTTCCTTGCATGGGAGTCTTTTCCAATGAGTCTCCTCTTCTCATCAAGTGGCCAGAGTATTGAAGCTCCAGCTCTAGCATTAGTCCTTCCAATGAATATTCAGGGTTGATTTTGTTTAGGATTGAATGGTTTGATCTCCTTGCTGTCCCAAGGACTTTCAAGAGTCTTCCCCAGCACCACAATTCAAAAGCGTCAATTGTTTGGTGCTCAGTGTTTTTTATGGTCCAACTCTCACATCTGTACAGGAATTGGAGAAGTCACAGTTTTGTCTATATGGACTTTGTTGGCAAACTAATGTCTGCTTTTTAATATACTGTCTATGTTTGCCATAGCTTTTTTTCCAAGGACAAGTGTCTTTTAATTTTATGGCTCCAGTCACTGTTTGCAGTGAGTTTGAAGCCCAAGAAAATGAAATCTGTCACTATTTCCACTTTTCCTCCATCTATTTGCTGTGATGTGATGGGGCCAGTTTCTGTGATCTTAGTTTTTTGAATGTTGAGTTTCAAACCTGCCTTTTAAGTCTCCTCTTTCACCCTCATCAGGAGGCTCTTTCATTCTTCTTCACTTTCTGCTGTTTGAATGGTATCATCTGCCTATGTGAGGTTGTTGATAAATCTCTTGGAAATCTTGATTACAGCTTGTAACTCATCCAACCCAGTATTTCGCATGATGTACTCTGCATTTAAGTTAAATAAGCCGGGTGACAATATATAGCCTTGACATACTCCTTTCCCAATTTTGAACCCAGTTCATTGTTCCATATCTGGTTCTACCTGTTGCGTTTTGATCTACAGAACAGTAAGGGGGCACAGTCACATTAAAATCAAATCCCATACCCGCTGGGTAGGCGAACCACAAACTGGAGAACAGTAATGCCAAAGAATTTCTCACAATGTTATGAAGGTTCTAGGCTCCACATCAGACTTCCCAACCTGGGGATACAGCAAAGGGACTGGGAATCCCCAAGAAATCTGACTCTGAAGGCTAGCTAGATTTGATTAGAGAACTTCCATGGGATTCAGGGAAGCAGAAACTCTTTGAGGGCACAAACAAAACCTTGTGTAGGGGGCCCAGGGGAAAGGAGCAGTGAACCCCAAGGGAGACCGAACTAGACCTGCCTGTGTGTTTTTTAGGGTCTCTTGTGGAGTCATGGGTTAGCAGGGGCCTGCTGTGGGGACCAGGACACTGGCAGCACCAATCCTGGAAGGCATGTGTTGGCATACTTCCTCTTGGTGGTCAGCGTTAGCTCTACCATAGAGCCTGTAGATGCCAGGACTGGGTCGTCTCAGGCCTAACAACAAACAGCGAGGGAGCATTGCTCTACCTGTCAGCATGCAATTGGATTAAAGATTTACAGAGCATGGCCCTGCCCATCAGAGCAAGACCCAGTTTTCCCCACAGGCAGTCTCTCCCATCATGAAGCTTGCACAAGCCTCTTATCCTCATCCAACAGAAGGCAGACAGAAGAAGCAAGAAGTACATTACATCTTTAGTACTTATCTATCTTATAACTGGAAGTTTGTACCTTTTGGCGACCATCCTATTTTCCTTCTCCAGCCCCCGCCTCTGGAAATCACAGGTCTGATACCTTTTTCTATGAGTTTCTTTGTTTTTAAAGTATAACACTACAACACTATTTTAGTTCCTGGTGCATGCTACAGTGATTATATATTTCTCTATATTCCAAAATGATCAACACTATAAGTCTAGTCAAGTCTACACCATCTATAACCATAAAAAGACCTTACATTATTATTGGCTATATTCCCCACACTGTATATTTCTCATCTGTGACTTCTGTATTTTGTAACAAAGTTTATACCTCCTAATCTCTCTCACCTGTTTCTCTCAACCCTCCACCCACCTCCCCTCTGGCAACCATATGTTTGTTCTCTGTTTGTGACTATGTTTCTGGTTAGGTGTGTTTGTTCAGTTCTGCTTTTTATACCCCGTATAGAAGTGAAATCGTTTAGTAATTTTCTTTCTCTGACATATTTTGGTTTGCATAATACCCTCTAAGTCATTCATGTTGTTGCAAAATGGCAAGATTTCGTTTCTTTATGGCTGAGTAATATTCCTGTGTGTGTGTGTGTGTGTGTGTGTGTGTGTGTGTGTGTGTGTACACATTACATCTTCTTTATCAGTCATTTCTTATTGAGCACTTAGGTTGCTTCCATATCTTGGCTATTGTAAATAATGCTGCAGTGACTATAGAGGTGCGTATATCTTTTAGAATTAATGCTTCTTTTTTTTAAAAAAAATAAATACCCAGGAATGGAGTTTCTGGATTGTATGGTGTTTCTATATTTAATTTTTTGAGAAACCTCCATAGTGTTTTCCATAATGGGTGCACCAATTCACATTTCTGCCAATAGTGCACAGGGGTTCCCTTTCCCCACATTCTTATCAGTACTTGCTATTTGTTGTCTTTGGGGTAATAGCCGTTTTGATAGGTGTGATATCTCCCTGTGCTTTTGATGTGCATCTCCCTTTATGATTAGTGATGTTGAGCATCTCTTCATGTGTGCTTTGGCCATCTGTATGCCTTCTTTGGAAAAGTTTCTATTCAGGTCTTTTGCCAATTTTTTTGCAATTTTTTTTTTTTTTTGAGAAAGGTTCATATATGTTTAAAATTTTAAGACTGTATTGGGACAGAGGTAAATTACTCTATAAAGAACATTCTTTTAAAAAATATAATTCAGAAACTGAGCAAATGAGTATGGTCTAAGAAATGTGGATGTCATGGATTCTTTTATAAAACAGTAAAAGAGCAGAAATGCATTGCACTTGTGGAGTTTTGGAGAAGTTGAAACATTGTCCATTGAGTTAAACAGACAGACTAGATTTTTGCTAACCAAAAATATTTTTGTGTTAGAGATAAAACTTTTTACATGTTTTTAGTGCTTGTGTTTCCTCATGGGAAGGAAATCAGGCTGCAGAAACACTAGGATATATAAAAAGCAGTGAGATAACAGTTAGGGCTTGGAGAGTGAGTTGGCAAGAAGAAAGGCTACACTTCAGTTTTAATGGAAGCATTTAGTTGAAAGTATAAATGTTGAAAATATGTTGATCAAGGTAAAATATATTTTCTTTTTATTTTCTATCTGTTTGAGGTGATGGATGTGCCTTAAATGTCTATGGTAATCATTTCATAATGTACAAAAATCATAACATTATGTTGTAAACTTATTATAGTGTTATATGGCAATTATGTCTCAAACTGGAGAAGAAAATAACTTTTAATTAAAAAATGTTAATCACATCATTAATTTAGTAAACACTGCTGTATTGCTTTGATGTTGTTGCTCAGTTGTGTCCAACTCTTTGCTACCCTATGGACTGCAGCATGCCAGGCTTTCCTGTCTTCCGCTATCTCCTGGAGTTTGCTCAAACTCTTGTCCATTGAGTCAGTGATTCCATCCAACTATCTTGTCCTCTGTTGCCCTCTTCTCCTCCTGCCCTCAGTCTTTCGCATCAGCAGTGTCTTTCCCAATGACTTGGCTCTTCCCATCAGATGGTCAAAGTATTGGAGCTTCAGCTTCAGCATCAGTCCTTTCAATGAATATTGAAGGTTGATTTCTTTTAGGATTGACTGGTTTGATCCTTACTGTCCAAGGGACTCTCAAGAGTCTTCTCCAGCACAATTCAAAAGCATCAATTCTTTGGTGCTCAGCCTTCTTTATGGTCCAGTTCTCATATCTGTACATGACTACTGGAAAAACCGTAGTTTTGACTCTATGGACCTTTGTTGGCAAAGTGATGTCTCTGCTTTTTAATACACTAAGTTTGTCATAGCTTTTCTTCTGAGGAGTAAGCAGAAGAAATATATTGCTATCTTATAAATTTGTTTCATCTTCTATTAATGTTTTCTTTCACTTAAAATCTTGGTTCAGTAGTTTGAAAGTGATGAAGTTATTTCCATTGTTATGAGCATTTCACATCTTTGAGAGCTGGGATATACTATGTATTGGTTATGAGAATCTGGACGCAGTCACACCTAAGTTTGAGATTCTCTGCTATTATTATATTTATGCTTGATTTTGGTCAAGATAGTCAAACTCTGCTTGCTTTAGCTTCCTCATCCATGAAATAGTGAGAGAATAATGGTACTTAACACTGTAGAACTGCTGTGAAGATTAAATGATATAATTAATATATAACTTTTAGCAACATACATGGTAACTTTGTTATATCCCCCAGTGAGATAAATGGTGAGAGGAAAGAAGTGGGTAATTATTCAGCAGTTACTATGTTATATGACTACTACTTTTCTCATGATAGCTCATTTAATCCTTTCTACTGTCTCATAAAATATATATTGTCCCATTTTATAAATGGGGAAATTGAAGTGTCCGATATACTCTGTTTTACCCTGTAAGTAACTCCTTACAAGAGCCCCTGACATCAGGACGCTCTCTTGAGAAATGGGGGAATGATTCATATTCTAACTTCCTGCTATGTTGGGAGGCTCCAGTTAACTGCATCACCATGAAGAGCATGGTGCCCTGGAACTACCTTCTGGAACATGAATCTCTATGCTGCTTCCTGCCAGGAGTGATAATGGCACTGCATCTCCCTGCCAGTTCTCCCCAGGAAAGCTTGTCATCAGCCTTATGAGGGGCCAGAGATAGAATGCAAGAGTCAAATAGCTTTTTCTGGGTTCTCTGACTTTGAGCATCTCTTGCCCTGCAGCGAGGCCCAGCTCTCCTCGCTCTGGACAGGGGAACCCTGCAGGAGTTAATACTTGGGCTGAGTGGCATTCAGCATTCAGCAGGAATAAACTCAACTCAGACCTGGGAAAGAGATTCACAGATGTCTACAAAGACTATCCCTAAAGCAGAGTTTTGTCAGATATGAAAAGGTGTTTTAGAGATTTGAGTGATGGTGCATCTCTCTGCCACATGTCCTAGACATTTTGACTTCCTGCGACTTTCTTTACAAACTAAGCTTTCCTTTCGAAAATGAAGGAGGGGAATAAACCAAACCAGTTTGGTCTTCTGAGGAGCCACGCAGTACCAGCAAAGGCTGTGACTGCTATGAGTAGAGACTGCGGAGATGCAGACCTCTCCATATGTGTGGAGTTGGGTAGTGTTTGTCCTGTGGCTGCCTTATTTCACATGGTGGGCATGGTATCCTTGGAGTTCATCAATGTTGTACATTGCTGAATGAACTACCTTCTTTTTTAAGGCTGAGTGATGTTTCACTGTTTGTATATACCCCATTGTTTTTGTCTGTTCATCATTGATGGATGGATGGGGTGTTTCTGTATCTTGGCTGTTGTGGTATGAGGTATCCAAAATAGTCAAATTCAAAGAAGCAAGGGCTTTCCTGGTGGCTCAGATGGTAAAGAATCCACCTGTAATGCAGGAGAGCCAGCTTTGAGCCCTAAGTTGAGAAGATCCTCTGGAGAAGAGAATGGCTACCCACCTCCATATTCTTGCCTGGAGAATTCCATGGACAGAGGAGCCTGGTGGGGTTCAATCCATGGGATCACAAAGAAGTGAGTGACTGACACTTCCATGGAAGCAGGGAATATAGTGGTAGTTGCCAGGGGCTCGTGGGAGGGGGAAACGGGGAGGTATTAGTCAAATGTGCTGAGTTTCGGTTATGCAAGGTGAGTCAGTTCTGCTGTACAACAGAGTGCCTGCAGGTGAGATGGTAGGTCTCATGCTAAGTGTCCCTTCTATGATTAAAAGGAAAAGAATACCTCCCTTTTGGGGGGCAGATGAAGGGTATCTAATCAGAGCAGATAAATGATCCAAGTTTTGCTTTAGAAGGACAACTTTGTTGTTGTTCTAGAGAACAAGTAGAAGAGGAACTGTAGCCAAGAGAAGTTAGGAAGTCATTTTTCTGGTCCTGGTGAGAGAGAATGAAAGTGTCAGGGAGGAGAAGGTTTTCCTGGACCCTCTTAGGGGGTCCCTAAGTAGGCCTGAAAATTAAACTGAAAAAACAGATTAATAGGAGAAAAGCATGAAGTTAATTTAATGTGAGTTTTATGTGACACACCTCCTTCATAAGGAAATGAAGACCCAAGGAAACAGTTAAATCTGCAAATTTTTATGCTAGGCTTGATGAAAAGTGAATAGTTGTAGGAGAATATGATAAAGAGTATGAGATACATGTAGTAAACTGGGAGAAATTTAGAAAATTCTGTCGTTAGAATTCTTCCATGTGTCCCTTTGTCTTTGGAGATAAAGATGCTCCTTTCCCCCAGGTACAGAGAGGGCACCTCTGTATTAGGGTTTTATGAGCTGTTTCAAGAGAGGTGGGCAAGGGGAATGCCGGTGACCTTCCTGCTTCTGCTGTTTTCACAAACTCCTTCAGCTTAACATAGTATACCAAGGTGCCATATTTTGGGGGTAGCGTGTTCTCAATCACATCAAAGCCCCTAAGTAAGGGGGATTAGAGACAACTGGGCAAATCTGACATTTCAGAGATAAAAATCAACTGAATTCTGCTGGATGTGATTTTCTTAGAGGTCAGGAGAAGAGAAGGCTAATACATCTCCCTTGGCCCTTTTGAGTTTGAAGAACATTCGGGATATCTAGATTTAGCTGCTCAGTAGACAGCTGTAGCTGTGGGCCTGGAGGTCAGGAAGGAAGTCTTGAATGGAGCCAACAGTTTTACAAATAAAGAATGTTAGAAATAATAGTTGAGTCCAACATGGGAAGGTCCAATTGAAAAGTAAAAAGACTAGAGACCAATATTTAGGGGTAGTTGGAAGAATTAATGTACACGTTAATTAAATATACACATTTTTACAATGTTAGGATTGTGAAACAGGAGCAAAGTTAAGGGAATTTCGGGTTTCCCAGGTGGCTCAGTGGTAAAGTATCCTCCTGCCAATGCAGGAGATACAGGAGACACTGGTTCGATCCCTGGGTCAGGAAGATCTCATGGAAAAGGAAGTAGCAACTCATTCCAGTATTCTTGCCTGGAGAATCCCATGGACAGAGGAGCCTGGTGGCTACAGACCATGAGGTCCCAAAGAGTTGGACATGACTTAGCGACTGAGCACACAGAAGGAATTTTGAGAAGTGGGCTTCCCTGGTGGTTCAGATGGTAAAGAATCCACCTGCAATGTGGGAGACTTGGTTTCGATCTCTGAGTTGGGAAGATCCCCTGGAGGAGGGCGTGGCATTCCACTCCAGTATTCTTGCTTGGAGAATCCCCATGGACAGAGGAGCCTGGTGGGCTACAGTCCATAGGGTCACAAAGAGTTGGATATGACTGAGCGAGTAAGCACATAGAGGTAGTCTCTGGCAACATCTGGTATTTCAGAGACATCAGACAAAACATGAGCTTGGAAAAGAAGTCATCAGGTTAAATAGGCCATTTTTAACCCAAGAGAAAGCACTTTCTGTAATGTGGTAAGATAGAATATTCTATATTGAAATGAGGGTATGGGTGAAGAAAGAGACTCTTAGGAAGAAGTAGATTTCTTTGACAGGCAGGGCTAAGATTTATGGCTGTCCTAGAGTGAGGAAAATTTACAGAAAACAGAAGCTCAGGACCAAATACAGCAGGTCTAGAAACATATTCTCCTGTTATTAGTACCTGGTATAATTTGTGCATGTACATCTGCTGAAATGTGTAAATCCCTTCAGTTTTACCTGACTCATATTTTTTTCTCCTGTATAATTGGATTTTGTTAAGATCTTTCTATACCTAGGAGTTTTGTTTCGTTTTGCTTTTTGGGCCTAAAATTCAATTCAGCAGTTTTGGAATTACAGGGGTAGTCATTTCAAGCATGTGCTCGCTCACAAAGCACTTCAAACTAGCTGTACTTCACTGTTTGAAAAACTTTGCACCTAGCCCTTGCTTAAGGAAGCATTTTTGTAAAGTTTTAAATGTAATTAAGAGTGATGTTATGCTGTTTTAAATTCAGGTTTTTTTTCTTTCTACATTATGACTCTGCATTATGCCTTTAATGATACTATACTCTTGAACATGAGATGGAAAAATGTGTTTCTATAAAGCAATGTCCTCTCCCAAACCCAGCCCTTTCCTTCCCAGTAGAAGTAAGCATCACTGTTCTGATTTTTGTATAGTCTTTTCCTTTCTTTTTAAAATTGTTTTATCACTTAGGTGTACATCCCTAAATATCCCTAAAGTACATTCACAAAACATTCTTGTAGTAACTACCAGTAACATGATTAGTAAAAGGAGTTAAAACAGTCACTCCTTTCTGTTCTCACTGGTTTTGGCTTTTACAGTTGTACTGTTTCTACCCCATCAAGAGCATATGGCACTTCTTTAAATAGAACTCTTCCCCTTATAGCCTTATCAGCTAACAAGAGTTTGAGTAGATTAAGATCTTAGAGTTAGGCTTTTGTGATTCTATTACTGTTGCAACAAACCTTTTTTTTTCAGCTATGCCTATGAAAGAAAATTATAAAGGGAACCTAATCTGTGTTGACAGAGGAATAATGCTTCAAAGGAATGTTACATTAGGTAACTGTAGATGTAGCACTATTGTTGATTATTTAAATTTTTTTATATGTTGAATTTTCCCTAAATGTAACTTTTACATCCTTTTTTGTTTGTTTTATTTTGTGGCTAGTAGAACGCTCCAATATGCCAGTAGAAAAAAATATCACTTTAGAAAGACCTTCTAATGTAGAACTCACATGCCAGTTCACACCATCTGGAGATCTGAATTCAGTAAATGTGACTTGGAAAAAAGGTGATCGACTACTTGAGGATAATTATCTCGTCAATGCAACGGGAAGTATCCTGTATACCCAATATAGGTGAGTATATAAGATTTTAACCTGTGTGGCTAGATGAAATCAGTTAAATTCTCGATACTTTTGCTGACTGAGCAATCTTTCCTTTGCTGTCCCTTGAATGTTATGCTAATACTCTAATTTGCACATTTAAAGAATTGTTTCTTTTTTAAATTTTTGATTAATGGTTGTGTCTTTTCATTTTCATTAAGAAGCATTTTTGAGAACTAAGCCTGTATTAATAACATAAATTATCTTTAGGGTCGCCGTCATTAACAGCAAACAGATGGGAAGCTATTCTTGTTTCTTTGGCGAGAAAAAGCAACAAAGGGGCACATTTAATTTGAAAGGTCAGTACTAATCATTTATAGAGTAAGAACTTTTAAGTGATCTAGCATTATACTCAGAGGATTCTGAATCCTCACATTTTAAAATGATTATTACAATACTAAGAAACTCATCATATGCCTTCCATGCAATTATAAGTGGTGATGTTGAAAATGGAGTTCTCCCAGTGCCTTCCCAGTTGAAAATACAGGTTTTAGTTTGAAGGCCCAGGCTGCCAGGTTATTTCTACATTTCTTGTAGCACTCTTTTGAATTTATTTATTTCTTTAGCGCTCTAAACTCAGAGCTTTCATAATATTCTTCTGGGTGTCTGAGTTATTGCACTCCTAACCTGTGAGATTCCACTTTTGTTGTTCTGTATCAGTGGCTCTAGGACTTGAGATTTTAGGGACCCATAAAATTTAAAAATAACACGGGGATGCATAAAGGTTGCCTGGTTTTGATTTAATCAAATAAGGCCAAACCCTAGAATGTAATCCACAGCTCTCCTCCATGGGGAAAAAAAAAAGTCAAAGTATTTTACTCTTACCACCATTAAACCAAAACTTTAAAGGTCTTAATCTCATAGACTAGTTGTTCAAACTGGGTAATTATCTTCACAAAAAAATCCTATTTTATGATGTTAACAGTTTAGTGAATGTCACTGTCCCTGATGGTAATTGGGAAATGCAGTCTGTTGCCATGTTTTGGGCTTTGTTTCATGTTAATTTCCCAGAAATTGTTTTTTTGTGTTTCCTAAAAATTGTGAAATCTGGCTAGCTGCTCTGACAACATATACTGTCCCCAGAGTCCCATCAATAGCAGGATGGCCTGCTCCATCATTGCCGTGATTTCAGATCATTCCCTCATTCATGCCTCCCTGTAGTCCCTCTGCACGCAGACTCATTTCCTTCAGGTGGTTTTGATATGTTCCTACTGAATAAATATAATAAATCCTGTGTTTATGCACTTTGGTCTTTGCAAAGGCAGAATCTGTTACCATCTTTTGATTATTTTGGTCATGGATGTTCTCTTTTAACCATCTTCCCTCCATTTGCCTAATTTAACCTCGTGAATGTTAGATACTTCATATAAATTTCCTTCCCTTATTTCTTTTCTTCCCTTCTCTTTTCCTTTCTTTCTCTAGTCTTCTTCTCTGCCCCCCTGCAACCATTCTAATGAGCTAACAGATAGTAAACATGTGGACACACACATAACCCGAGTAAACAATTTATCTTGTCTCCTTTAAATGCATAAAGAAAGGCTAGAGGTCTTGAGGAAATGCCTATCAAATCTTGAGGCTCAAAGTGTCTCCAGGAGATTCAACTTAAAAAATTGCTTTTTCTCTTCTTCTAAATAGTACTGTTTTCTAGAAGTATGTACTGTCATACCTGTTCAAAGTTTAAATATTAAATTCATTTTTTCTTATTAGTACACATAATAAATTACTTACATTACTACTTGGAACTGATCATTCTGGCCTCTAATGAAGAGAAGAGAAGCAATTTCATTTTCAGTGTACCATGTTTTGGGGACTTCCCTGGTGGCTCAGACAGTAAAGAATATGCCTGCGATGCAGAAGACCCCAGTTTGATCCCAGGGTTGGGAAGATCCCCTGGAGAAGAGAATGGCTACCCACTGCAGTATTCTTGCCTGGAGAAGTCCACACACAGAGGAGCCTGGTAGGCTGCAGTCTGTGGGGTAGCAAAGAGTCAGACACGACTGAGTGACTAACACTTTAATAAAGTTAATGCCAGTCTTAAAGCCTCTTGATTTATATCTATTTTGAGTAACTAGGTTGATGCTGGCTTTTGTTAGAAGCACCTACACAAGCTCTAGGTTTGAAGTCAAGTGCTTGAGGAATACAAAGAGCCACTGAATACTTACTTTTTTGCTTTTGAAAGTTTTCTTGAAATAGTTTGTTTTCAGTTTATTAGTTTTAAATGCCACTTAACAGTGTAACTTTTAAGTGTGTCCTATATCTTAGAGATTTTATATAATTAATAATTTGGGCCCTTCTGGATTCTTGTTGATAAAATAATTCTGTTTATTTAAGGTGACTATTACTTGGAGGAATTATTTGAGTATAATTTAACGGCATTTGCAGAATAATTCATATTATAGTCGTTTAGGTCTCGTAAGACTTCTAGACTAGTGTATATTTTTGCAGATATCCTCTGTTACTGTTTTTCCATGTGGATTGCTTATGACTTTTCCTAAGAAAGGTTATCTTTTCAGTTGAGTGTAGATGAGAAGCCCGTTTTATCCTCTTTTTGAGCCTATTTTATCCTCTAACTGAGTACCGCGCCCCCTCCAAATTCTGCTACTGACTACATGAGTCAACTGGAGTGCGTGCGCCTGAGACCTCCAAACAGTGTATCAGCAAAGTCCCTCTTTCTCCTTTTATGGGAATTGGTTGATTCATTAACTGTTGTTTTTCAGTCAGTAAGTTGTGTCCCGCTCTTTGTGACCCCACGGAGCAGCACACCAGGCTCCTTTGTCCTCCACTGTCTCCTGGAGTTTGGTCAAATCCATGTACATTGAGTTGGTGATGCTATCCCAGCATCTCATCTTCTGCTGCTTCCTTCTCCTTTTGCCTTCAGTCTTTCTAAGCATCAAGGTCTTTTCCAATTAAAATTAGTAATTTCTGCTAAGGCCCACTTGACTTCAGACTCCAAGATGTCAGGCTCTAGGTGAGTGACTATACCATCCTGGTTATCTGGGTCATTAAGACCTTATCTGTAGAGTTCTTTTGTATATTCTTGCCCCCTGTTCTGAATCTTTTTTGCTTTGTTAGGTTCTTACTGTTTCTGTCCTTTATCATGCCTGTCCTTGCATGAAATGTTCCCTTGAGATCTCTGATGCTCTTGAAGAGAGATCTCCCATCTTTCCCATTCTACTGTTTTCCTCTGTTTCTTTGCATTGATCATTTAAGAAGGCCTTCTTATTTTTCCTTGCTGGTCTTTGGAACTCTGCATTCAGATGGATATATCTTTCACCTTACTCCTTTGCCTTGCACTTCCTCAGCTATTTGTCAGGCCTCCTCAGACAGCCATTTTGCCTTTTTGCATTTCTTTTTCTTTGGGATGGTTTTGGTCACTGCCTCCTGTACAGTGTTACAAACTTCCATCCATAGTTCTTCAGGCTCTCTGTCTACCAGATCTAATACTTTGAACCTATTTGTCACCTCCACTGTATAGTCATAGAGATTTGATTTAGCTCATCTCTGAATGGCCTAGTGTTTTTCCCTGCTTTCTTCAATTTAAGCCTGAAATTTTCAATAAGGAGCTCATGATCTGAGCAATAGTCAGCTCCAAGTCTTGTTTTTACTAACTCTATAGGTCTTCTCCATCTTTGACTGTACTACAAGATTATAAAAAACCTGAACATCCCTGATTAGTATGTTGTGAAAAAAACCTGCCAACTTTGTGTGTTTGTCTGTTGGTGACAGTACAGGGAGAAAGCAAAGGTCACACCTGAAGCTTGCAACTGCTAATATGTCAGTGATTACCTTTCACCAACTGCTAATATGTCAGTGATTACCTTGCAACTGCTAATATGTCAGTGATTACCTTGCAACTGCTAATATGTCAGTAATGGGCTACCGTGTTTTTCCGTAGAAGGTGAAATATTCTAAAGTGGATACTGAAAATTTCTATAATAACAATCAGTGTTAAAATCTCTTAGTACCAAGATGCAGAAATTTTGTTGGTAAAGAATAAGTACTAGGACAAAGAACTTAGAAGACACAGTGAAACTTTGATAGTACCAAGAGACCTCTCTTCTCCCAGCCTTCTGTCCTCACCTGGGAGCATCCAACAAGTCAAAGTAGGGAAGAACAGAGTAATAGAAACAGTTGGAACTTCAGCTTCAAAGTGTATTGATAGAAGTGTATAGTGTATTAATAGAATGCTAGTTAGCTGGCTTTGACTACATGGGAGAATCTTTTTCTAATTCAGTAGCACCTAAACATCCTTGAGCCAGAAGTGACACAGGCTGATGTTATATAGTTCACAAATATGCAAGTAGAAATCTCTAAGCTTACAACTCCATAGGGCTTTCACATACACTATGTAGTTCCTAGACCCTACCTTCCTTGACACGTCTGAATCAGCAGATTTACTGTCTTAAAACTTGAATTCTTTCAACCCAAAGAGTGTGTATCCTACTTTATCCAGAATTCCATAAAGCCAACAGGACACATTAGAATGCTCTAACACTGCCCTTCTATTCGTAAATATTTCTAAACATAAGCAGAAACCCAGAACCAGCTGTTACCTCTGGAGAAGTTTGAGCAAATCAGTGTTTCCTAAGTATAGTGCCTTTTCTAATTTGGATGTACATCACTCTTACCAGCCAAAGAAAGCATACCAGAGCAGTGATTAATGTCATTTGGCTTTTAGTTTAGGGTACCATCAAGGAAACAGAAGAGATGCAAAGAATACAGAATGTGAGTTTTGTTTCCCTGTGGTATCCCTCAGTCACTGTCAGTTATCTGCAGTTAATATTTAACCTGGGATGCTTTCATAGCATACCCATGTGTTCCTCACCCGAACCTCATAAAATACCCAGGATTTTCTTGAAAAGCACCCTTCAGCTACCAGTTGTGTCTCCTAAGCCTGTGCCTCCTAGAGGCTCACTGCAGACCAACGTATCTTCTGCTGTCTCAAATGTTACCTGTCTTCTACTTTTGATTCTTAGCTTGTGGGTGAATGTCAATATTTTGATCATATTTCAACACACATTCTCATGCTGAAGCACGGCCTGATTAATTTCCAAAAAGAAGCATGCTGAAATTGAGAAGCAGGATAGGTGTCTGGGAGATCCACAAGCTGGGAAAGCAGAAACTGTGCCCTTACCTGGTGCTCAGCCAAACCAGTTTCACAGTCTATCTTCAAAGCAGTGCTTGTTTTAAGGTGAGCCTAGCCTGGCTCTGGAAACAACTTCATCAGAGCTACACTGTGAAAAAGCAGTGCCAAATATGTACATGTTGTACCTCTCCTTGTGGAACTCAAGAAGGGTGGCTCTGTTCTATCTGAGCTTTGGAAGGAACCTTGTGGCTTCAGAAAAAAATCCCTATGTTAGCCAAGCTCAAGACTACTTAATCTACAGGCCTTTAGTTGCTTAGTCACTCAGTTGTGTCTGATTCTTTGCAATTCCATGGACTGTAGCCTGCCAGGATCCTCTCCATGGGATTTTCCAGGCAACAATACTGAAGTGGGTTGCCATTTTCTTCTCCAAGGAATCTTCCAGACCTAGGGACTGAACCCATGTCTCCTGCATTGGCAGACAGATTCTTTTACCCTCAGCCACCAGGGAAGCCAGTCTTTTAATGGAGGCCTCTCCAAAAGTAGAGTTGATCTTTCCAGGTAGGACTTTATCCCTCAAAGTGCTTCTGTGTTCTCATATTCTATTTAGTAGTAAAGCCACATTAGCTCTTGAGAATATTGGAATGGAGTCTGATTAGAAGGTGCTACTGAGCTGATAGTGTTTTTTCAGGAGATCCAAGAATAACTCCATTCTTACCTGGTGCAGTCATTCCTCTTCACAACAAAATCTCAAATATGGAAATACACACAGAAAAGAGACACCAAGGAAACATAACATCTCATTATTGGCCAGACTTGGCTGCAAACCTTGCTGATATCCTTGGGTGGCTTTTTTCTCACTTAGGTCTTGCTAACCTTAAACCAAAGCAGAGTCACCAGTGCTTTCACAGTCCAAGCTCAATTTGGTACTTATTTCCCCAGACAGGAGGAGAGACCCTCCCAAACCAGGAAGAAACATGCTGAGTATGAAGCTGAGTTATGCATACCTCCAGATTCCTAGCTCTAGAAAACATGGCCCAATCTGTTCCCTGGAATATGACCCATCCAGGACTCACCTCCCCCAGGACTGAAAATCTGGAGGGTTGGATGAGTGTAGGGAATTTACTACTGACATCACCAGGGAATTCAGTCCAGCCCCTCCCCAGACTTCTATTGTCTTCTTCTCCAGTGCCTCATGAGGAAACTGGCTCTACCGNGAGTCTGATTAGAAGGTGCTACTGAGCTGATAGTGTTTTTTCAGGAGATCCAAGAATAACTCCATTCTTACCTGGTGCAGTCATTCCTCTTCACAACAAAATCTCAAATATGGAAATACACACAGAAAAGAGACACCAAGGAAACATAACATCTCATTATTGGCCAGACTTGGCTGCAAACCTTGCTGATATCCTTGGGTGGCTTTTTTCTCACTTAGGTCTTGCTAACCTTAAACCAAAGCAGAGTCACCAGTGCTTTCACAGTCCAAGCTCAATTTGGTACTTATTTCCCCAGACAGGAGGAGAGACCCTCCCAAACCAGGAAGAAACATGCTGAGTATGAAGCTGAGTTATGCATACCTCCAGATTCCTAGCTCTAGAAAACAAGGCCCAATCTGTTCCCTGGAATATGACCCATCCAGGACTCACCTCCCCCAGGACTGAAAATCTGGAGGGTTGGATGAGTGTAGGGAATTTACTACTGACATCACCAGGGAATTCAGTCCAGCCCCTCCCCAGACTTCTATTGTCTTCTTCTCCAGTGCCTCATGAGGAAACTGGCTCTACCGTAAGAAAAAGGAAACAAAATGTGCTCTGTGGTTCAAGCTAAATTAAACCTTTTAACATTGTGACATTTAAAGTTACTGTCTTATTTTTAAGGAATTTAAAATACAGTTCTCATG
The DNA here is from genome assembly GCA_006410615.1 of Neotragus moschatus. Taxonomy (NCBI): domain Eukaryota; kingdom Metazoa; phylum Chordata; class Mammalia; order Artiodactyla; family Bovidae; genus Neotragus; species Neotragus moschatus. Next base: position 17,729 of record SJYA01002502.1, read on the forward strand.
TTCATGTCAGTGTGTATAGTCAGTCTTCTCTTGGGTGCTAGCTTTGCTCCTGGTTTTCTTGCATGGATTCTTCTATTAGAGTGCTGTCTGGATCTACAAATGGCCCTGAAGGGGTAGCCACAGACTGAGGAAATTGAACTGGATAAGAAAAATAACTTGATCTAGTAAAAGCACTTACGTGAGGGATACCCTCTTTACTTTTATTATAAAAAGATGCATGTACAGTATTTAAAAATTTAGCTCACGGTGTATCAAAGTATTGCTTGCTTTATTCTGCCTTGTTAAATTCAGTATTTGTTGAATGGGCCATTTCCTTTATATTCTTAGGTTTTATAATAATATGTAAAGTTATTATTCCATTTATTCTTTCTGCTCCATATACGACATAGTTCTGGAAACAATAATTTCTTTTTAACTTTAAACCAATTTCACTTCTCTTTGTGGTAAGGAGAAGTAATTAGGTCCCCTGATTTAAATTGTTCTAATTTATACTTAAATTGTAATTCTTTTACAAACAAACTCTTATTCATCTGTGTTAGCCAAGGACTTGAATGATTTTTTGAAGCAGTAGAATTTATTTTACGGCTTCACAGCAAATTTTTTAATATATATATTATGAAAGGATGAATTGGTACCACCACCAGCATCTCCAAGCTACTGTTTCTTCATTCTTCTGGGCCTTGTCCCCTGTGAATTCATTTTTTATTTTCCATCATTTTAATCTCTTTTAATCACCTTTCTCAGATGAGCTGGGTGTTCTGTAAAAGACTCAGTTTTGATGCTTTTCCTCATTCAGGGGTGTTTTTATACATTCTTAGAGTTCTGAAATGAATTCAGATGAATTTCCAGTTCGCCTTTCATTCTATGTTTTATTCCTTCTGTCTTCCACATGGTCTAGAAATCATTCCTCCACATGATAATAATCCACACCCATTAAGCTGGCTAATGTAGGAAAGCCATGGGCGTTATAAATGATAAGAAAGCTCTATTAAGAAGTGCAGTAACAGTACCTGGACACAACAAAAGTTTGAATTTTGTGGTGTTCACTGTACACCATGGGCTTTCCTAGTGGCTCAGCGGTAAAGAATCTGCCTGCCAGTGCAGGAGACGTGGATTTGATCCCTGGGTCAGCAAGATCTCTTGGATAAGGAAATGGAAACCCACTCCAATTGTTGTTGCCTGAGAAATCCCATGGACAGAGGAGCCTGGTGGGCTACATTCCATGGAGTTGCAAAAGAGTTGGACACGACTTAGCAACTAAAGCACAACAGCTGCTCTACACCAAGCAATGTTATATATTGTGTTCCTGTACTTAGTTCTTTACAGTAACACTGTAGGGGAGAGTATAATCTACCTCTGTCCTCAACACTAGTAACACTGAAGCTGTAATTCTATGCAGATATTTCCTGGACCTGAATCTTATGTTTGTCACATCACTGTGACATTGTGCTGACGAATTCAAACACTCATGATCTGATCTTTGAAATGGACAAATAATGACCACATTTCCCTTAAAGTCCCTCAGCCTCATGGTGACCAAAAGGGAATATGGGACACGAGCAGGCTCTCAGAAGGAGTGCTCAGAATATTCTCTGGCAATATTCTCAGAATATTCTCTCACCAGTTTCTTGTGACTAGGATGACCTCAGTCACAGCAGTCACATGGGTTTCACGTCTCTCCTTCCTCAGGAGTGCCCTAGTGGCACCTTACTAGGTGCTTATAAACTCTTAGTGGGGGTGATTATAAATTATGATTGGCAGTTCACACATGTGGTTAATGTAAAATTGTACAGCATTCCATCTTGTCAAAACAGGTTTCCTTGGTTATAATAGGTATAGTAATCATTGACTTACAGGTTGCTCTGCCATCTTAAGATTTCTGGAACATTTGCACTGGTGAGATATCTCACCAGTGAGATATCTTTCTCATTTTCATCTCTTTGTTTTTAGCAGGACCTCATTCAGCACAATGCTGGGCAGATTTACTGATGATGGAGAGAGTGATGTGTGCAATTGTGTTTAGCCCCATGTGAAACCATAAGGAAAATCGAAGACTTCCCACATTCATCACAATAATGTTAATCACCTAAAGACAAACTGTGAAGAAATCCAACCCTACTTTTATCCCCTATACAAGTAGTTATGTGGAGGAGTGTGTGTGTGTGTGTGTTAGTCGTTGAGTTGTGTCTGACTGTTTGCAACCCATAGACTGTAGCCCTCCAGGCTTCTCTGTCCGTGGAATTCTCTAGGCAAGAATACTGGAGTGGGTTGGCGTTCCCTTCTCCCGGGGATCCTCCCGATTCAGGGATCGAACCCTGGTCTCCTGCACTGCAGGCAGATTCTTTACCATCTCAGCCACCAGGGAAGCCCATAGAAGTGGATATAGAAGTCAGAATTTATTTTCTAGTTATGATTATTTTGCCCTTCCTCATCTTTATAATTCACATGTCCATAAAATGCTCAGTTTTCTTTGGGTAGTAGAAAGCCAAGAGCATTTAGAAAATGTATTTAATCTGGAAACCTAATTTTAGCAACTAAAATTGATCTTTCCATTTTCCACCCTGACCCTCCCCCAAATAAAATATAAAAATAGGATAACAAATGAATAGCAAATAATATCTATAAAATTTGTCACCATAATATTATTAAAATGTACACATAATGTCAAACACTCTGCTAGCAAACCAACAAAAGGGAAGAACAAAACACAAAACCTGCTAAAATTAGTAAAAGAAAAAATATCAACAAAGGTCATCTTTTTTGATAAGTTTCTATCTCCAATATAAGTGTATATTCTCTAATATATCCCTTGAGGTCCATCAGAAGGAATTGATTTCATCATGGAGGCTACTGGTTGACCTTTTTTGCTTTGCTTATGTTCTGTTTTAATTTTCTTACCAAATTATTATGGAGAAGGAAATGGCAACCAACTCCAGTACTGCCTGGAGAGTCCCATGGACAGAGGAGCCTGGAGGGCTAGAGTTCATAGGGTTGCAAAGAGTTGGACATGACTGAAGTGACTTAGCATGCACTTACCAAGTTATTCATAGCCTTAAAACTTATTTTTTTCTAAATTCAGTACTCAATTTTAGTCTGTTTCTAATGGCATCTGCTTCTAACTTTATGAAATAGATTATCACAGTGACTATTAGTTTTTGGGTTTTTTTTTTTTTTTAACAAAACCACATGAAAGAATTTTTCATCTCATTTTCCTTTTTTCTCTCTTAAATTTCCTTTGTTCATTTCTCATCTTCTCACCTTCTCCAACCCATTTCATAAATTTGTATGAACTAAGAATTTTACATCCTAAAAGTTTTGTCTCCTTACTTAAGTGCCATCTAAGGGTAAACTTTAAGAGAAATATTTATTCTAAAGTAATTTAGTAGGTGGGACAAAAAAAATAGACTTGAAAAACATGAAGTTTCTTTCATATCCAAAGTATGTAACAATTTATTACAATATTTATAACTGTTATTAGGCTCATAATAGAAGACCTTTCTTTCTATACTACTGGCAATTACATTGCACTACCTAGCTACTACAATGGTCCATCCTAACTGCTGTACATTGATTCATCTTGTATAGAACTAAAACTACAGAAAGAAAATCATATATAAATGAAAAAATGAAAGGATAAGTATATTCAACTTGAATACATCCCGCCATTCAGACTTTTTTTAGTAATACATATATTTCTACATTTTCCTTAGTTCCTGAAATTAATGGAAAAAACAAACCATTGATCACTTACATGGGGGATTCAGTTGTCTTGATGTGTAAATGTCAAGATTGTCTTCCTTTAAATTGGACCTGGTATAGTGGCAATGGGACTGTACAGGTAAGATAATATTTCTTTTACTTATAAAATAAACACATTTATTTGATAAGTAATAAGATTGTATTATACTCAAAGTTCCTAGTACTATTTCTTCTTCTCCTATCTTGTTCTGAAATACATGATCATGGAGAAGGAACAGTGATGAATAGAGTTGTTTGATGTTTTTAGCACTTTACATTATACATCTGGATACTCCCAATGTTTCATTAGCTGGTACTTTGTTTTACTTTAGCAACTTATTTAAATACACTGAAAGTTATAATTCATTTTTAGTTGATAAGCTTAGGTATAATCCCAACACAAATGATTCTTTTTTTTCCTTATCATTTCATGAAAGTAACTTGTAAAAAAGGAAGTTATCTTTTCCTGCTTCTGTCTCTGGAAATATTTGTGATAGAAAGCAATATAGTGGCACTATTTAAGGAAAGAATAAAAATTAGGTAACTTAAACTTAGGTTTTGGGTTCTTTTAGTGTCATTGACCTCTTTTATGCCTCCAGGGACCTAGGGGAAGCCAGATACTTTAAATTCCTACTAAGAAATGAATGGCTTTTCAAAGACCTGTTATTAAGATAAACATACTGCTGCTGACAAGTGCTCAGTCCTGTCTGACTCTGTGCAACCTCATAGACTGTTGCCCGCCAGACTCCTCTGTCCATGAGATTCTCCAGGCAAGAACACTAGAGTGGGTTGCCATGACCTCTCCAGGAGATCTTCCCACCCAGGGATTGAATCCAGGTCTCCTGCATTCCAGGCATATTCTTTACTGTCTGAGCCACCAGGGAAGCCCAAGAATACTGGAGTGGGCAGCCTATCCCTTCTCCAGGGGAACTTCTGGACCTAGGAATTGAACCGGGGTCTCCTGCATTGCAGGTGGATTCTTTACCAGCTAAGCTACCTGGGAAGCCCGCATATGTCATACTAGACAAAAAATAGCCAAATCTAATTATATTGAACTTTTAAGAGTACAGTCTGTGCTTCTTTCCATCTTACTAAGTGTCTCTCAATTTAGCCCCAAGCATGGATCATATTAGGATATAAGAAAAGTGAAGCAAAGAGAGTACAAGTCAAAACTTTAGGTCAAGTGTTTGTTCAAAATGTACATGAACCATCTGCATCAGACTCAACCTGGGGTGCCTACTAAACATGAGGTGCTTTGATTTTTCAGCCCTGAGTTAGAGAGTACCTTTGTAACAAGATCAAGGGCAATGCTGTGCACAGAGAGCCAGGTTGATATAATTTTTGGGGAGATAAACTCACAGTTTCTCATCAGATAATCTCCAAGAATACTTGTATTCAGATTAGCATTTATTGATCGCGGCAGTTGAATGATAGAGCAATGAAGGCAGAAAATGGCCTACGAATAAAATTTAATTTAAATAGATTAAATAAATCAACCCCCAAATAGCTTGGTATGGATCTTAGAAGACTGAAGAAAACCCAGTGAATTCCAGAAACTGAGTTGATTGAAAGAGAAATTCAGCTTTGAAAAGACAGAAAGTATACAGACCACCTTGCTTACTAGGCTCACAGGAAGGTCTACTAGTCCTTCTACATCAGCTTCAAAGGCCTGAAGATGTCCGTTCCAGTCTGAGGAACTCCCAGTGTCAAGAACCAGGGAGCTTCCTTAATAGGAATGATCAGTTTAATAGCTTTTATTAACTTAATAGTTGATTTAATGAATGTATGCCTCACTTGTGAAGGAGGAAGTACTTTGAACAACTAGCCAGGTATTCTAACATGAAACAGGGAGGGATGGTTTCAATCCATCCTCCTGCCTTCAATCTTTCTCAGTGTCAGGGTCTTTCAATTGAGTCAGTTCTTCGCATCAAGTGGCTAAAGTATTGGAATTTCAGCTTCAGCATCAGTCCTTCCAGTGAATATTCAGGATTGATCTCCTTTAGGATGAATGAATTGAATCTCCTTGCAGTCCNTTCAATCCATCCTCCTGCCTTCAATCTTTCTCAGTGTCAGGGTCTTTCAATTGAGTCAGTTCTTCGCATCAAGTGGCTAAAGTATTGGAATTTCAGCTTCAGCATCAGTCCTTCCAGTGAATATTCAGGATTGATCTCCTTTAGGATGAATGAGTTGAATCTCCTTGCAGTCCAAAAGGGACTCTCAAGAGTCTTCTCCAACACCACAGTTCAAAAGCATCAATTCTTTGGTGCTCAGCTTTCTTTATAGTCCAAATCTCATATCCATACATGACTACTAGAAAAACCATAGCTTTGACAAAATGGACCATTGTTGGCAAAGTAATGTCTCTGCTTTCTAATATGCTGTAGAGGTTGATCATAGCTTTTCTTCCAAGGAGCAAGCGTCTTTTAATTTCATGGCTGCAGTCAACACTGGCGGTGATTTTGGAGACCTCCCAAAATAAAGTCTATCACTGTTTCCATTGTTTCCCCATCTATTTGCCATGAAGTGATGGGACTGGATGCTGTAATCTTAGTTTTCTGAATGTTGAGCTTTAAGCCAACTTTTTCACTCCTCTTTTACTTTATCAACAGGCTCTTTAGTTCTTCTTTATTTTCTGCCATAAGGGTGGTGTTATCTGCATATCTGAGGTTGTAGATATTCCTCCTGGCAATCTTAATTCCAGCTTGTGCTTCATCAAGTCCAGCATTTCTCATGATGTGCTGTACATATAAGTTAAATAAGCAGGGTGACAATATACAGCCTTGATGTACTCCTTTCCCGATTTGGAACCAGTCTGTTGTTCCATGTCTGGTTCTAACACTTTCTTCTTGACCTGCATACATGTTTCTGAAGAGCAGGTAAGGTGGTCTGGTATTCTCATCTCTTGAAGAGTTTTTCACAGGCTGTTGTGATCCACACAGTCAAAGGCTTTGGCATAGTCAATAAAGCAGAAGTAGATGTTTTTCTGGAACTCCCTTGCTTTTTTATGATCCAATGGATATTGGCAATTTGATCTCTGGTTCTTCTGCCTTTTCTAAATCCAGCTTGAACATCAATATGTTCACAGTTAATGTACTGTTGAAGCCTGACTTGGAGAATTTTGAGCATTACTTTGCCTGTGTGTGAGATGAGTGCAATTGTGTGGTAGTTTGAACATTCTTTGATGTTGCCTTTCTTTGGGATTGGAATGAAAACTGACCTTTTCCAGTCTTGTGGCCACTGCTGAGTTTTCCAAATTTGCTGGCATATTGAGTGCAGCACTTTCACAGCATCATCTTTTAAGATTTGAAATAGATCAACTGGAATTCCTTCACCTCCACTAGCTTGGTTTAGTGATGCTTCCTAATGCTCCTTGACTTTGTATTCCAGGATGTCTGGCTCTAGGTGAGTGATCACACCATCGTGGTTATCTGGGTCATGAAGAACTTTTTTGTATAGTTCTTCTGTGTATTCTTGCCACCTCTTCTTAATATCTTCTACTTCTATTAGGTCCATACCATTTCTGTCCTTTATTGTCCCCATCTTTGCAAGAAATGTTCTCCTGGCATCTCTCATTTTCTTGAAGAGATCTCTTGTCTTTTTCCCTCTGATTCTTTGCATTGATCTCTGAGAAGGGCTTTCTTATCTCTCCTTGCTATCTGGAACTCTGCATTCAAATGGGTATATGTTTCCTTTTCTCCTTTGCTTTTAGCTTCTCTTCTTTTTACAGCTATTTTTAAGGCCTCCTCAGGCAACCATTTTACCTTTTTACATTTCTTATTTTTGGAGATGGTCTTGACCACTGCCTCCTATACAGTGTCATGAACCTCCATCCAAAGTTCTTCAGGCACTCTATCAGATCTAATCCCTTAAATCTATTTGTCACTTTCACTGTATAATGGTAAGGGATTTGATTCAGGTCATACCTGAATGGTCTAGTGGTTTTCCCTGCTTTCTTCAATTTAAGTCTGAATTTGGCAATAAGGAGCTCATGATCAGAGCAGCAGTCAGCTCCCAGTCTTGTTTTTGCTGACTGTGTAAAGCTTCTTCATCTTTGGCTGCAGATAATATAGTCAGTCTGATTTTGGTATTGATCATCTGGCGATGTCCACATGTAGAGTCTTCTCTTGTGTTGTTGGAAGAGGGTGTTTGCTATGACAGTGTGTTCTTTGGCAAAACTCTGTTAACCTTTGACCTGCTTCATTTTGTACTCCAAGGCCAAATTTGCTTGTTACTTCAGATATTTCTTGACTTTCTACTATTGTGTTCCAGTCACTTATAATGAAATGGACCTCTTTTTTTGGTGTTAGTCTAAAAGGTCTTGTAGGTCTTCATAGAGCCATTCAACTTCAGTTTCTTCAGCATTACTGGTCGGGGCATAGACTTGGATTACCGTGATATTGAATGGTTTGCCTTGGGAACGAACAGAGATCATTCTGTCATTTTTCTGACTGAATCCAAGTACTGTATTTCAGACTCTTTTGTTGACCATGATGGCTACTCCATTTCTTCTGAGGGATTCCTGCCCTCAGTAGTAGATATAATGGTCATCTGAGTTAAATTTACCCATTCTAGTCCATTTTAATTCGCTGATTCCTAAAATGTCGATGTTCACTCTTGCTCTTTCCTGTTTGGCTACTTCCAATTTCCCTTGATTCATGTACCTAACGTTCCAGTTTCCTGTGTAATATTGCTCTTTACAGCATCGGATTTTACTTCTATTACCAGTCACATCCACAGCTGGGTGGTGTTTTTGCTTCGGCTCTGTCCCTTCATTCTTTTTGGAGTTATTTCTCCTCTTATCTCCAGTAGCATATTGGGCACCTACTGACCTGGGGAGTTCATCTTTCAGTGTCCTATCTTCTTGCCTTTTCATACTGTTCATGAGGTTCTCAAGGCAAGAATACCGAAGTGTTTTGCCATTCCCTTCTCCAGTGGACCATGGTTTGTCAGAACTCTACGCTATGACCCGTCCATCTTGGGTGGTCCTACACAGCACGGCTCATAGTTTCATTGAGTTAGACAAGGCTGTTATGTGTAACTTCTCACAAATTTCACTATGCCCTTTTGCTACTGAGCTGTTTTCTTGGTACTGTCTTGTAGCTTTCCCTCTAAACTAGATCACTCAGGACATATATTTTTTATGGAATATGACAGGAATGAATTTTAATGTCTCCTTATATTAGGTTCCTATTGGTGTTCCAGTGAATGATAAGTATGTGATCAGTGGAAAACATGCTAATGAAACAAGGCTGAAGATAACACAACTTTCAGAGGATGATCAGGGAACTTACTGGTGCCATGCAATATTCGAGTTAGGGGAGAGTGAAGGACACGTTAAACTCGTCGTACTCAGCTATTTGGTACCCCTTAAAGTATTTTGTGCAATAGCTGCTGAGGTTGTTCTCTTAGTGGCTATTATTCTGCTTTTTGAAATGTATACTCAAAAGAAAAAGAAGCCCTCAGGTAAGATTTCTTTTTTTAGACAACATTCTCATGTTATGACTTACTACATTACAGTGGTTTTAGAGTTTTTGGGGGGAAAAACCTAACTTTTGTTATTTGTAGTGGTATTTACGTTAATATCAGTGATGACTATGAGCTAGGAGCTTATATTGATGGACTTCTTTTCTCAACTTCCTAAGAAGCTTTAGTGCTAAAATATGCCATTTATCCCCCTTTCTTTGGTGTTACTGGTACCAACACACCAATTAAGTGATAACATGCGTTGGTACTAGAATATTAGAAAATTCTGTGGTAACTTAATAGAAAAGATCTCAAAGATAAGCAGTTATCCTTTCACTTAGATAACTCATTTTTAAAAATGTTTTATCAAACATTTTTGATTTCTCATAAAAGAGACATTGCCTGCCAGATCTGTTTTCATAGCCCGTTCCTGATGGATTACAGATTGAGAAAACATCGGCCCCCCTAGGAAAATTTATCTTGCATTCTGTATTTTTTCCTATTTTGTGCTATTTAGTAACTTTAATAATTACAAGTCAGTCAGTCCTGTTTTTGATGATCCCAGGCACTAGGCAATTTTTGTCAGTTATTCCTCAAGCATGTACCTTGTGTTTAGTCATGCCTGACTCTTTGTGACCCCATGGACTGTAACCAACCAGGTTCCTCTGTCAATGGGATTTTCCAGGCAAGTATACTGGAGCAGACTGCCATTTCCTTCTCCAGGGGATCTTCCCCACGCAGGGATTGAACTCGTGTCTTCCATGTCTCCTGCATTGCAGGTGGATTCCTTATGCACTGAGCCATCAGGGAATCCAGTATTTTGCTTGATCAAAGCTACAAGTCAGGAGAGCAGGGAAGGAGTGGACATGACAGACGTGCAGCTGTCGCCTCTCATTGCAGAGCAGGAAAACAGCGTGGGCAGTCAGGGATGTAGAATTCAGGGGAAAGTAGAATTGAGCATACATGTTCCACAAGAATAATAAACCAACCTTACAGTTAAGTTCTTCTTTTGTTACACAGATGATGGGAAAGAATTTGAACAAGGTGAACAGCTGTAAGTATTATTTTTTTAGAATAATTTTCCCTTGAATAAAATACAGATAAACATGAAATTAAATGAAATGTTTGCAGTTAGAGAAAAAAAGATACAAGAGTATATTGTGTGTTATTTTCTGCACATGTCCATTTGTGGTGAAGAGTAGCATTTACCTGTCTGCAACACCTCACTGTACTTCCGTTTTCTCTTCAACAAAATGGGTTTAATGACATGACCACATCAGGTTTTGGGATTAAATGACTTGCTCTGTGTAAAAGTGCTTAGCGTAAGCTGGGGTTATTGGGTGCCTTCTGTGCCTGAGCATCTGCATTTCTTTAAAGTCCCCATCACTGATTCTGATTCTCTGTCATGTTGAAAACCACTGACCTAGGATTCTGTTTGTTACTATTTTTCTGAGAACACAAATTGTGTCACTATTTCTTTTACAGTCCCTTTTGTTTAGAGTTGAGCTGAGCCAGAGGAGAACTAGAAAGAAAATGACTGGTGATGTCATTTGGTTTGGTGACAGTGGGAGTTGTTGGTTCCACCATGCCAGGGAACTGAGAGTGGTGCCCAGCTCCACTGGGCTGAGGGAGTTGCCCAAAACTGGGTTTGAAGTTCAAGTAATAGAGCCAGGGTCTGGAAAATGAGACCAGAGTAAAGCAGCCAAAGGAAACCTAGGAAAAGGGAAGCCTGAGCAACTACCAAATGGACACTTGCAATTTATCTTTGTCAGTCAGGACGAGCTCTGAGGTGTGAGCACTATAACCACAGTTAAATAGCAAGACTAGAGTGGATAGTTGTCATGCGTATATTCATAGACATTATTCAAATAGTTATTTCTACTCAGTTCACTCAAATCAACAGGACAAAGCTTCTAAAGTAAGGGCATAAAATAATTATATCAGGAGTTCCATAACCCCAGATAAGGGAAAAAAAATGTTACTCTTAGAATCAGACTCTTACGATTGAAAAGAATGTGAACCTCTTTCTGGAGAACTTGTTCATATTAATTTGAACATTTTATCTTTCTGGTTTGCATGTGCTGATTACCTTTCTTATACTTGGAATCATAAAAACATGACGGTTATTCAGATATTTGAAACAATTATACCCTTGCCTGGATTCTTTTGTTCTCCCAGCTCAGCCTCCACAGTGTTCCCCTCCATTCCCCTGCAGTCACATTTCTCATCTTTAGGTTTTGTTAGTATCTTTAGATTTAATACAAGTATGAAGGGCACTTGGACTCATTTAGAGAAGCCTTTCACTAATGCTTTTTTTAGAATTTTTAGTTTAGGAGATAAATTTGTCTTTAAAGAGAATGTTGTTTATCAATATATTTTATATTTGATACTTATATATATGTTTAGATACCAGCCATTTACAGAATGAATGACTTGTAAAATGACTTTGAAAAACAGTACTAAGAGTATAACAAGCTAGTCATTTCAAGAGTATAACAAGCTAGTCAGTTCAGTGAAGAGCTCATTCATTTATCTGATCCACCAAGATACTTAATCCACACAATTTTATCTACAACTCCTTCTCCCAATTTTTATGTAACTGATTATATGGTTCAATTTATTATCTGGTGAGACTAGTTTAATAAGCTCAAGTTTGCCCATAAGATCTAGAAGGGTATAAATTATGTACCCTTGTAACCTAGTTTAGTCTTTCTTGTCTTTCTTTAGTCTTTCTTGTCTTGGAGCCCATATTGTAGTCTTATTCTGATGCACTTTGAGGAGACAAAGAGCCATGCTTAACCTCTAATTCAGTGTATAAACATGTTGGATTATAGCACCTTTATCTACGTACTGGCTGACCTTCAGATTGGCTATTATCTTGATGGGTCAAAGCAACATATGTTAGGCCATATACTGAAGCCTTCACTCACTCTTAGGGAAAAGCAATTCTCTCTGCATAAAATAAACAGGCCTTTGTCACTCATCTGTGGCAGTGGTTCCTCTCCAAACAATGGCATGCAAATAAAATCAACATTATGAGTAAAACACCATTTTTAGCAAGAATAAATCCTATCTCTATTGACCTCATATTTTAACTTGATGGCCATGATATAGATGGTATACTGACTTAGTCTGATGCAGTGTAAACATATAGTAATTTTCTTTTTTGTTTTCTCTATAGGAAATTGGACGATAGCAATGGTATAGAAAATAATGGCCCTAGGCACAGAAAAAATGTAAGTTGCTTCCAAATGCTTACCTTCTAAATAAAACGTAAAATTCAATATGCACAGCCTGTTAATCCATCTCCTTTATTTTAGTTTCATGAAAGACCTAGTCATTCGCTATGTGCTTGGATATTATAGCAGAATATACTCGTTACACAGTGAATAAATGGCATCCTTTTTCCACCAGAGAACATGTAACAACCAATCTAAAAGTGAATCAGTTGCTCTGTAGATGTATATTTTTTCTTCTGTCACCACAGGCCAAATTATTTTATAACTTTTTATGTAGTCTTTTTTTTTCTTTCCTCTGTTTTTCTGGATTCTCCTATTTTATTCTCATATATTCCTATACATCTAGTCTGTGAATGAATCAATATTTATTTTCTTTACTGATGAGGATCAAAATTTCCATATTTCATCATTTTTCTCTTGAGTATTTAGGAACTGTTTGGTTTAGCAATTTTGGATCACCTCCTTCCAGAAATTTTGCTTTGCTAAAATGATAATAAGTTGTTACAGAATAACCAGGATGTGCTAATTATGCTTCATTATGCTTTATGTAACTCAGGAATCCGTGGGCCAGTGAGTGACAAACATCATGTCAAGAGTCACAGGAAGACGTACGAAGAGTTTACATTGCAGCTTTATTTCTGCTTCTTGTTAAGAACGTGTGATTTTTTACTTTTAAAAGGATGAAAAGTTTATGCAAAATGCTCAGTAGTAGCTTTGTAAATAATATATGCAATTTCAGATCTACAGATATATTTTCATTCTCTATTTTATACTAAAGCAAGGTAAATTGTATTAAGTATGTGCTATGAGCTATAACCCAGGATAATTAATTTCATTCCAGTCCTTAAGGGATGCGCAGAACAGACACCAGCAAAACCAAATAGTACACACAGTGAATGTCACTCAAGACCTGTTTATAACCAAAGAATTCATGAAAAACAAAGCTTTGCCATTTATCTTAAAAAGGTTTTTTCCCCAATCATGTTTACTAGATATAGAAGTATTTGTAATAATTTCATGTAAAGTTCATTCTTCAGTCATATTGAAAAAAAGTGTCATCAAGGGGAAATTAGCACTTTCTACCTTTGTTAATGATGGTTACTGTGTAGTCACCACAAGGAAAACATACTTTTCCTATGAAAACATTAGTTGAAGGCAAAGAAATGCCCAGGTCCATCTCCACAGAAACAAGTTTCTCAGTCTCGTTCCACTCATCTCCCCTGTTTTCCCACATTAAGCTAAAGTGATTGTTAGACTTCCTAGAGAGCATTTTAAATTTTAAGCTGTGGGTTTTGGATTTCTTCAGTTACAGCTGTTGTTGATGTTGTAGGATTAAAGTTCACATAGACATGATGTCTCACTGCTATAGTCATGCTTTTGTGTTTCACGGTGGTATCCATGGCTGGCTAAATATCTCAAAAAGCATCATTAGTGGTTTATAATACTAATGCCTTTGTCTGAAATCAAGAAGTATTAAAGTTGTTCTTTGTTGTTGCCAGTTCCTTAGGCTTTCTGTTGCGTGTATAACTAAACTATTTTATAAAACTCACTTTAACCAAGTTGAATGAAATCTGAATAGACATGAAAAGTTGTCAGTGGCTTTCAATGGAATATTGGAATCATCCAGCAGGATACTAGGTTAGGTTGAAGACAGTATGTGAAATCTGCTGGGGGATCCTTGGTGCTTATGAGTCCACTGTCCCCCAGCTCACAGTGCAGCAGGGATCAGAACAATTACAGGCAAAGAGGGAGGGTTTGGGAGGGTGGTGAAGAACCCACAGTCTTGATGACCTAGGGGATTAGCTTGAAAAAGAGAAGTTCAATTATTTGAAAAAATACTTCATAGAAATTTGTATGATATTCTGGGTGAAAAAATTATAATAAAATTGAGATAGTGAAAAATTATGCTTCATATGGTATCTTAACTAACATTAAAATATTACTAGTATGAATAATATACATGAAGTGTGACTTGGAAGCTTCTCTGTTGCAGCACTGTTTTGCATAAAACGTGTGAACTATCCGCAGAAGTTTTACTGAATAGACTACATCGTTTAAGTAATGGCAGGTTTCATCATATTCTTGTCTCAGAGCCACGAGCCAGGCATTTGTTTTGGTTTAGTTAATTATTAATTTGACAAAATGATCTTGGGTAGTTATCTATATGATTGCAACCAAGCAGTTCACTTAATTAATCTGAACAATTTGAATTCAATGAAAAATTAGTCAGACCCACTTTTTGACTAAATCCAATTCAGATGCATTTGTGACTAGATATATACAAATCCCCATACAATTTGTAGCTCATGTGCAGTATGTATTCTTCTATTTTGCCACCATTATTTAGACTAAAATGGTTCTCAGGCAGAAAAATTACTGTCCCAATGTAAAATAATCTGAAATATTTATGTAGTAAATTGAAATTTTAAGTGTCAGTGTTTGCTATTTTTCCTAGCAAAGAAAATTAAGTTCAGTAACTTTAAGCAGGAAAAGTACTCAGGAAATTAAAGTTGAATTTTGACTTTTCAGAATCTCTCTGGGGAACCTCCAGAAAATTATTTCACCACTGTTAGGTTAAAAAATGTAATGCTTCCATTAAGTAACCTCATGGAAATGAATGGATTAACTAAAAATGACCAATTGTAAATTGACTGAAAATACAAAGCAAGCAGAAAAGCTGAAGTAGGAAAATTATGCCACATTGATATATTAGACACCTTGGGAAATTCTGTTCATCTTTCCAACTAACAGAGTTTTGCTGCATATTAGGTAGATTTAATGATGTCTTAAAATTCCCAGATATTTTCATATTCAGTTTATGCTCTAATGTAAATCTTCACTTTGTAGTCTTTTTCTCTCTTTTTTTTCTTAGCATTTAGTTACCCAGGCCAAAACCTAAAGTTCACTGTGCCATTTTCTTTTCCTCTGTTGGCTAATATTTATTAGTCATGAATCTCTGTTCCTTTGTCCTGTTATAATGGCTCATCAATCCACTCATTGCCTCCCCTACCCCCATGCTTACCAGCTGCAACCGCTAAGGTCTTGATTTTCCTACATCAGCCTCATCTACTGTTAATCCATTTTTTGCATTGCTTTGTGTGTGTGTGTGCACTTAGTTGCTCGGTCGTGTCCAGCTCTTTGCAGTGCCATGGACTGTAGCCTACCAGGCTCCTCCTATGTCCATGGGATTTTCCAGGCAAGAATACTGGAGTGGGTTGCGTTTCCTTCTCCAGAGGATCTTTCCACCTCAGGGACCGAACCCACATCTCCTGCATTGGCAGGCAGGTTTTTTACCACTGAACCTCCTGAGATGCCCTTTAGCATTGCTGCTGGGCCATATTTCTAAAACACAAATCTCATTATGGAGCACAATGTACCAGTTCCCCTGACAGACCTGTATAGGCTCCCCTTTGCCATATCTTAGTGCTGCAGTTTTCCAAATCGCTAATCTTTCTCCAGTGTCTTGATTTAGCCTTGACAAAGAGAGAATCTATTCAGAATGCTGCCCCCTGTGTGCCTCCCCTTTGCTGAACTCAAATTTAGCCTTCAAGACTTGAATCTGATGTTACTTCCTGGCATATCCCTCATTCCCAGGTGACTACCATCATATGTGCTCAAATAACTCCACATTTTTTGTGCTTATTTACCTGTATTATACATATGCTTTTCTGTGTCTGCTTCCTGGATTCTGATTTTATTTGCTTGTCCCATACCTACCACAGAGAAGGTACATTGTAGATGTCATGAAGTGTGTGGTGAATGGATAAATGTATAGGTGAAAATAAAATTTTATAAATTTATACTTATTTTTAGAAGAACAATCTAAATTGTGACATCAGAAGTGAAACAAAATATTTTAACAGAGATAAACCAATCCTTTATAACTTCAGTGATTGCTTCCACTTCTTTGAAAAACAGTGGCAATATAATAAAAACTTCTGTCAAATTTTAATAATGAGCAAAGAGAATTCTGATTCCTAAGCTATTATACAGGGTATGTTGCTTTGAACTTATCTAAATTCCCATTGTCCTTTATTTTTTATTGGCAGTACAAATGTTAACCTTATTTTTCTCCTTTATTTCTGTAAGGTAATGTGTTGACTTTGTATATATGTAAAGCATTTTAGCAATTGTAGTTCTCTGCATGGCACTGTAGATATTAGTGACCACTCCACTAACTTTCTCATTCCTCCTCCCTGCCAATACCTCACAGTACCTTAGCATATCTCAGAATCCAATTCAAAAATTTGTCTTAAATATATTTTTTAGAAAGCTTTCATTGTTTAGTTTTGGTCCCTGTAAGTTTGTCTTTACTTTGGTCTCTGTAAGTTTGTATTTGATAATCAAATATATAAAAAGAGAAATGTCAGTTCTGCTCACATACTCCCTGGATTTTCATCTTTGAGGCATTTAAGTAGATTTATGCAAAATTATTTACTGAATCTACTTCTTTATAGAAAATGAATCTTCTCTAATGGAACAAGTTTTGCAATGAATTAGGTATTTCCAGTTAACATTTTTAGGTGGGAGCAAGTTCAAAAGTATGTGTTCTAGTATTAATTAAAAGGCATACTGACCTGGTATAGTTTTCTCTGAATTATTATGTATTGAATGAATGAAAAATAGATGAATGATTGAATTATTTTGGAATCTTAAATTATATAATGTATGTTATCTACTTTGATTTTGATTAATTAACTGAATTTATCTTCTCTAGCAGAGATAATAAAGAAAACTGGAACTCTATATGTATTTCTTTCACATGATATTTAGGAATGTATTTGCAGTATATCTGGAAGGTCAGTTACATGTGCAGCTTATCAACTGATTTCTTTATTGATGGTATATCATATTGTTAAATAGTAATGACTCACATTTGTTGAGTGCTTAGCATGTGACAGGTGCAGCACTAAATACTTTGAAATGTTTTATCTCATTTAATCTCCGCATCATCTTATGCTATAGAAACTATTACATACTGTGTTATACATGAGGACACAAGCTTGAGAGATTAAGTATTTGGAGCTGGGAATTGAAATCCAAGGAGTTCTCCTTAAGAGTTTAGGTTAAACAACTATGGTGAACAGCTTTGGCCTTCTACTAAGGAGAGTCTTAGAAAAATCAGGCTATTATCTATCTATAAACTGTCTTTAAAAAAAAAATGTTGACTCCTTTAGATGGTTAGTTAAATAATAAGTTCCATAATTTTATTCTTAAGGCTTATAGAACCTATGCTGTGGCATATTTATACTATCCCTGCAGTGGTGCTAAGGAATCAATATATTTTTGCTTGTTTGGAGAGTCTTTATTTTTTTCCCTAATTTTACTTCTCAATAACTAGTGTGACCATAAAATTTATCATCCAAACAATGAGAATGAAAGAAGGTGCTATTTATAATTTTATCAGGACAAATGGAAAACAGATGGTAAGTCACATTTTTTACCTGTAGGTAGGAGCAAAGAATTGAATGGATAGTCTAGTATGAGGGAAGCCCTAGGCACAGCAGTAACATCTTAAATCTGAATAATAAACACTTTGAAATTCACCTTCAGGGAAAGAACTATCCTTAGTAAATGCCCAGTGAGATGCCTATGAGACAATTTAGTAAGCTTAAAGATTTATTACTTTTCAGCTGTACTATAAATGTATCAGCATTCAAAAATGTGATCCACAAGTTGTAAGAGAAGCTAGGAAGCAAAGTTGTATTTTTGATGGCCTGTGAAATGAACTGGACAATAATTTGGATTTGCTTATCTTCATGATTAATGTGTCATAATGATAATATCTGTATGATTCTCAATAAGTCAGGAATGCCTGATTATGCCTTTATAATAAAATTCATTTGTAAAATCAGTGAAGCTTACTCATGACTAATATTGTCAAATTTACTTTTAATCATGTGATTAACCTATAACATCTATTTCTTCATTTCTCATGTCCCAAATGGGAGAAAGCTAGTGAAATTTGTGTATGGTATTGGTTAAAGTCCTTGTATTATTTGGTGTGTTATCTATTATGTTTAAGCACTTTCGTTCATAAAAATTGATTCTGCTATTTAATTTGTAATTTACTTCAGAATATAATTAGCACAAATTAGTTTTTAAAGATTATTTGATAAATGAAAATATTAGATTTAATAGTATTTGTAATTAACTGTAATGCTACATAATGCTACAAAAATATCACACAGTATGATTACATGAACTGCTTTGTGTCTTTTAAGATAGAAATTTGCCCATAAATTTTACTTAAAAGAAAAAAAAAAAAAAAACAAGCACTGTGGATTTATTACGACATATTTCCAAATGCGGTTTTCTTTTTTTAACATGTATGTCTAAATTCTCACTAATGCCATTCTGCATTATGTAAACAGTATAGAAAATGTTTGTGTTAGAATGTTTAAAGGTTTTTTGTTGTGTTAGCTCAAAGGATATGCCTAATATGTAATTAAATTCAATAAAATGTACTCTGAAGTAAANTTTTCCCATAAATTTTACTTAAAAAAAAAAAAAAAAAAAAACAAGCACTGTGGATTTATTACGACATATTTCCAAATGCGGTTTTCTTTTTTTAACATGTATGTCTAAATTCTCACTAATGCCATTCTGCATTATGTAAACAGTATAGAAAATGTTTGTGTTAGAATGTTTAAAGGTTTTTTGTTGTGTTAGCTCAAAGGATATGCCTAATATGTAATTAAATTCAATAAAATGTACTCTGAAGTAAAAATTTAAGCATTATAGAATGTATTTTAAATTTTTGATTATTTAAATGTGAATTTAAAGGCACTAGAATAGAAAACACTGACTTTTTTATACACACAGGCGATTCAAATCTTATAAAACAATTCATCCTTCCCAAACCCAACAAAAAAAGTGTACATACAGCTAGGAATCTGTATTTTGACACATCAAACAGGAAGTTAGAAAGGAATTTTTGAAACATAGCAAGATATATTAGAAATAAAAAGGACAACAGTGGCCTTGACATAAATGGACATTTAAATGAAATTAATGTATAGGACATATTTGTTTGTCCTGCACAAATTTTTTTTTCAACATTGCGGTGTCATTTTCAATTGATTTTAGTAAAACTGGTTACAAAATATTTCAAAATTTGTAATCTACACAAATGTCTACTTCTACAAAAGAGAATCAATATTCCAAATAGAGCACTTTAATGATCCTAACAGTCAAAGCAAAAAGAAAAACTCATTAGGCAGGATAATAGCATATTTCAGTATATATTTATACTTGACTCAACTGAACTATATATACATATTAAAATGACTAATGGCTAATGTTTGTGTTGTAAAGCATTTTAGGTCAAGTTGAAGGGGTGAGTAATTGTACTTGGGTAATGACTAGATTAAACAAACAATGATTGGGGAGATCCATTTTCCCCTATTCTGCTCCCTAAATATAGCTAACAACATTTTGCCTTGTTAAAAAACCAGTAAAATATTCTGAAATGTGAAGAGAAGAATGCAGACCAACTAGGAACTTTGGGCCACAAGGTCTGACACACCAACGAGATTCCTAACTTTTCTGGTTGCCTCATATATCCCAGACTAGGTGCTGTAGAAGCCAACAGCCTGGAAATACCAGTGAGTTCAGATCCAGGAAATTCTCTCTTTAGCCAAAGAACCATGAAAGAAATACTCAGTAAGGTAGAAAAACATTTAGATAGTAACTGTTGTACTCCAGCCAGATACTGCTACTGTGGCCCCACCCCTACAACCAGCACAAAAAGCTGAGCTGGGAGACGTTTACCCCACAGGGGGGAGGGGTAACACCTGGAAGGGTAACAAGGCCCCCTTCTCACTCCTGGTGGAAGGCTGAAATCTCACTTCCATCATAGAGGAACAAGGTACCCCTCCTTCCTTAGATGTCAGTGAAGGCAAAAGAATTCACAGTTCCAACTTGCCGACAGTAATCAGTAATCTTTAATCAGTAATCTTTCCCCACTAAAGTGTCTCACAATACCTAAAGAATCCAAATTTCAATAAAAACCTCACTTGTTATTATATAAATCATGAACATCTCTGTTTGAATAAGGAAAAACAATCAACAGAGGCTAATATCGAGATGAAAATAGAATTATATGATGGTAATTTTAAAGCAGCCATCATCAAAACACTTCAGTGAACATTTATGAGCAAATGTAAAAATAATGGACAGAAAGCATCAGAAAATAAACAGAAGATATAAGGAAAACCCAGATAGAAATTTCACAACTGAAAAATGCAATAACTGAAATTTTAGAAGAAACTCAGTGGATGGGGAGGGAGGTGGGAGGGGGGTTCAGGATTGGGAACACGTATACACCCATGGCGGATTCATGTTGATGTATGGCAAAACCAATACAATATTGTAAAGTAATTAGCCTCCAATAAGGGAAAAAAAAAAAAAAAGACATAAGGGATAGCTGACAGGTACATGAAAATTCTACAGCCATAAAAAAGAAAATTTGCCATTTGTAGCAACATGAATGGACTCAGAAAGTATTATGTTTAGCGAAATAAGTCAGAGAAAGACAAATGCTGTATGATATCACTAACATGTGGAATCTAAAAAAAATAGCAAACTAGTTAATATGACAAAAAAGCCGATTCACAGATACAGAGAACAAATTAGTGGTTACCAGTGGGGAGAGGGAAGTGAGGAAGGGCAGGATAGGGGTAGGGGATCGACAGGAACAACTGTTAAATATAAAATAAGCTAAAAGGATATGTTATACAATAAGGGGATATAGTTAATATTTTATTATAACTTTAAGTGGAATATAATCTATAAAAAATGTTCTAAATATTTTGAATCACTGTTGTATAACTGAAACTAATATGATATTGTACATCAACACTCCCTCAGTAAAATTTTTAATAAAACAAAAGTAATAGTGAAAAAAAGAAAAGAAACTTAGTGGATAAGCTCAACAGCAGGATGGAGGTGACCTTAGAACAATCAGTGATACTGAAGACAGCTACAGAAATTGCCCAATCTACAACATAGATAATGGAGACTAAAAGACATGGACAGAGCCTTAGGGACCTGTGGGATGACAACAAAAGACAAAGTTTTGTGTCATTTGAGTGCGAGAAGGAAAAGGGAACTAGTAGCACTGAAAAAGTACTCCAATAAATAAATAATGGCTGAAACTTTCCCCAAATTTGGCAAGTGACATAAACCAACAGATTTAAGAAGCTAAAAACCTGAAGAAATCTATGCCAAGACACACTGTAATCAATGCTGTGAAAATTAAGGATAAAAAAATATTGAAAACACCAATACAGAAACACTTTATCTACTGAGGAAAAAAATGAAGGACCGCAGATTTTTTATCGAAAATCATAAAGGAGAGACAGAAGCGTCACAGCATTTTTCAAATGCTCAAAATTCTGTAAATCTCGTGTTCTATGTCTGGTGAGATGATCCTTCAATAATGAAGTAGAAATCAGGAGGCATATTCTCAATGAGGCATAACTAAAAAGCTGCGTCACCAGAAGACTGACCCTAAAAGAATGATTAAAAGAAATTCCCCGAGGAGACAGGAATTGTAAAAGAAGAAATTCTGGAATATAAACAGAGAATAAGGGGGAGAGTTAAAATATCAGTGAATACAGTAGACTTTCTTTTCCTTTTGACTTTTCGCTATTATTTTTAATTATTAAAGCAAAAATCACAACATTTCCTGATCTGGTTGTCAGTGTAATGTAAATGTAAAGAAAATATTTAATATCCTTACATTATAAACAGGACTATAAAGGAACATAAGAGAAGATAAAGTTTCTACACTTCACTCAAACTGGTGAAATGTCTACATCAGTAAACTGTAATAAATTATAATATGATACCTAGAGCAACCACTAACAAAGATATAAAAAGCCATTATGGATAAATCAAAATGAAGTGTAAAGCAATCTTCTAGTAACCCACAGGAATGCAAGAAAAAGAAAACAGAATGATGAAACAGTAAAGTAAAAGAATGGAAATATATGCCATGTAAATCAAAAGAAAGTAGGAGTGCCAGTTCTCCCCAGAGTGATATACAGATTTACTCATTATAATCCAATAAGATTTTATCCTGAAGATATTTACTAAACAATAAGGAAATAAAGCAAGATTATTCTAAAACTTGGAAAGGGAAAAAGAAAAGCTGAAATAATATTTAAAAATCAGGATAAAGTTGGAGGAATTGCTTCATTCAATTTTAAGATTTATTACACAACTGTTAACACAAGACTGTGTGGTACTGACAGAAGGACAGATACACAGAAAAGTGGAGCAGAATAAAGACATCAGAAACAGCCCCATACAAATACTGCCAAAGAGTCTTCCAACAAATGTTGCTGGAGGAATTGATTATACAAATGATGAACCTCATCTTAAACCACACATGTTTTGCAAAAATATCTCCAAATGGATCGCAAATTTCATTATAAGGCTTACACCTAAATCTTCCACATCCATGTTCATACAGCAAGCACTATTCACAATAGCCAAGAGGTAGAAGCAAAGCAAAAATCTGTTAACTGGATGAATTGGATAAACAAGGTATAGTATAGCCATACTGTTGTTGCTGTTCAGTTCCAAGTTGTGTCTGACTCTTTGCAGTCCCATGGACTGCAGCACGCCAGGTTTCCCCATTCATCACCATCTCCTGGAGTTTGCCCAAGTTCATGTCCAATGNAGAGAGTGTTTTGCCTATGTTTTCCTCTAACTCACAACTTTTAAGTGTGCTTTTTTCCTTCAGTTGGCAGCAGTTATACAAAAGGTGGAAATTATTTATAAATAATATATATAATATAATTTACATATATAAATATGTGCCTATGATACAGTTGAATTGCAAAATCCTGTGATCTTTGGCAAACAGTTGACTTCTATGCGTTTTGAACCACTGAGAATCAAACAAAAACTTAACATGTTCATTTTCTACCTGGCTTTCCTTTTACATCACATAGAATTCGGTAGAGTTTACTAATTTATACCTAGCAAAACTGTTGCAAACGAGTTATCTAGTGAGGGAGAAAGCTGGGCTTAGCCTCAGAAACCTCAAGGATTTACCTTTGGGGAAGGAAATTAAGGTATTTAAGAGAGATCATAATTTGAAGCGGGGTTGTTTTCTTAGAATTAGGTCACATTGGGCTGAGGGAAAGGCACCCACGTATTCCCATGTTTCTTCCCAGGCTCGTGCTTATGTGCTTAGTTTCTAAGTCCTATCTGACTCTGCGACCCCAAGGACTGTATCCCACCAGGGTCCTCTGTCCATGGGACTTACTGGCAAGAGTAGTGGAGTGGGTTGACATCCTACTCCAGGGGATCTTCTCAACCCACGGAACAAACCCAGCATCGTATCCTGCTTTGCAGGCGGATTCTTTACTGCTGAGCCACCAGGGAAGTCCCAGGCTCTCTCCCATACCAAATTCTAGTTTTGTGTGTCTTGAAAGAGAACAGAATAGCAGGAATGTGGGAATTAAATTCTTGAATTTAAGTGATACAGAACATTCTTTTCACTTTACTTCATATCCTTTTCTGTGACAATACCAAGAGCATTTTGGCAGTAAGTGTTACTGAAATTTTCTTTGCTCATTTTTCAGTGTGTGTTTATAAAAGGCCCTCAGCACCACTTAAGATTCAATTAACATTGTTATGACAAATATTTTATGTACATTATTTCATTCACATCATGGGAATGACTGTAAATGCTCTGAGAAAGCCTTGTTTATGCCTTCCACAAGCAATTATTGAGGATTTTCTTTGCTCAGTAGGGTGCTAGCCACTGGGAAGAAATAGATGAAAGAAGCAGGTCCTAAAGAATTTACAGGCGAGAGCTGGGGGCAGGGGAGGAATTAAGCAGCAATTTCAGTACAATGTGAAAAATGCTTTATTCTTTGTTGAAAACTTTCTGGACAAGAAAAGAAAATACAGAAGAGATCTTATCTAGGTAGCCTTCGTTAAAATGGAATTACCCTCCCAAAGGCTTTAGTGCAAAAATGAATACTTTCTCGAGAATTCTCAACTTGAACAATTCGTGACAGTTTTTCGGAGTTCAGGCTCTGGTTTGTCCCTCCAACTTCCTTTTTAGGCTATGATGATGCTGCCTCAGCTGTACTGCCTGGGTTAATTGCCACTATTTTGGGGACAGACCCAGCACCGTGAATGTTGGAAGAGGCTTCTGCTTTCTTTCTGATTCATTCTAAGATGTGGAATAGTTTCCTTTCTCTTTATTCATATGACATAGAAAATATTTATCCAGATGTTATTGAAGGCTTGACCATACTGGAAGGGAAATATCACATAGAAAATAATTTATAATTACTCAATGATAAGCCCTATACTACAGAGTTCTTACCTAACTTCATACCTGTTTAAATCCAGCCTGCCTCTACCGATAGCACTCCCAGTGTCTCTCTTAGAGCCCAGGCTGCATGTCCAAAATGTTTAGAGAAGATGAAAGCTTTTCAAACTTTTCTGCCTGTGGCACACCACTGCAGGTTGATTTTCTTCCTCAGAATTAACATCTTACCAGTATGACTGGCTGTACAATAATTCATTGAGGGAAAATTCCACTCTTGCTCATAAAACAATACAGCCAAACAATCCCATAGTAGTGTGAGATCAGTATATTTCCTGAATTCTGAATTGTAATAATGCGA
Source organism: Neotragus moschatus (assembly GCA_006410615.1). Lineage (NCBI taxonomy): Eukaryota > Metazoa > Chordata > Mammalia > Artiodactyla > Bovidae > Neotragus > Neotragus moschatus. Next base: position 42,828 of record SJYA01002502.1, read on the forward strand.
GATTATACCTTGTCAAAAACAGTCAAATTCAGGATGGGATACATGGAATTCACTGCATTTCCATTTTGGTCTCTTCCCATCAAAAACAAACAAAGAAAACTAAATTTAGGGTCTTATTTCAGCAAGATTCTTCCTGTTTCCTGTGTGTAAAAATGAAACCAACAACACAAAAATGAACAAAATGGAACTTTGAAGGCTCTAAGGGAACTTTAACAAACTCATCATCAAAAAATGACGAGCATCATACTGGTTTACCAGCCTAAACTATCCTGGGTATAACAGGTAGGATAATAATATGAGAAGAATAAATGGGTATCTGCATGAATAATCAACTGTTCATATGCTCATACATTCAAGAACGCACACTGGAATGTGCATTCTTGGTCTTGGGATGGACCAAGTGCCTGGAATGGTTCTTGGTCTGGGAGACAGAGGTGTTAGGGGAAGCACACGGATTGAAACTGCCTACCCTGGCCAGGCACCATAGTAACCACTTGCATGAGTTGTTCTATGACAGGAGATCCTGATAAGGAATATGGAACTAATAAGCCACCACCAACTGGAAGAGTTCAGGAAAGGTCTAAAGGAGACACCGTGTGTCCGTCCATTTCCCAGAATCCCTCTCGCTAGCATTCCTCTTGGCTGAGCAATGTGTGCGCCACCAGGAAAGACTCTGAATTAGAATGATTGGCCAAAGACCACCCGGAAACTAATCCCATCACCATAAAACCCAAGACTGCGAGCCACGCGGCAGAGCAGTTCTCCTGGGTTCCCTTACCCTACTGCTCTCCACCCGGGTGCCCTTTCCCAATAAAATCTCTTGCTTTGTCAGCACCTGTGTCTCCTTGGACAATTCATTTCCAAGTGTTAGACAAGAGCCCAGTTTTGAGACCTGGAAGGGGTCCTCCTTCCTACAACAGAGGGGCAATTAAATGTGTACCTCACGGAATTTAGCTTCTAGGGGAAGATAAATAAACTAGGAGGCAAATAAAAAAATACATTAACCGGGATTAATACATGCTATAAAAATAAAGTAGATGATGAAAGATTAACTTGTGCTTTTATTTAGGATATACTGGTTAGAAGTCTTTTCTAGAGGAAGTCCAAACAGAGACCAGACATGCACAGGTGTCCTGTGCTCCAGGACAGAATGACAGACGGAAGGATAAAAAGCACCTAGACTCAAAGACAATAATGTGCTTGATGTGTCCAGGGCAAGAAGTTCAGTGTAGCTGGAATAGACTGAATGTGGATGAAGGGTAGGAAATAAGGGATAAAATTAGCCAAGGAACACATAGGGCATAGAGAGAATTTTAATTTTATTCTCGGTCACGTGAAAGTTAGAATTAGGTACAGCTGCAAATGATGAAAATTTATATTTAGACTAGCTTCTGAAAGACAGAAGATTGCTTGTCTTTCATATAAAGACATCAATATACAGACATCAAAAATTTCAAAAAATTGGCAGGGTCATATCTCCTTCTATCTTTCTTTTCAGTTATGCTGAGAATGGCTTTTAGCCTCAGGAGCTGAGATGACTGAAGGAGCTCCAGCTATCAACTCTGCATTTCAATAACCAGAAAGTACAAGGGAACAAAGAAAATGTTTCTACAGTTAAGTCCCCTGCGTACAAATGTTGCAAAATTTCAGACGTGAACGTTTGTTCAACTGTCCAGTAAGTTAGTTCACACATCTAGTGTACATTGTCACATACATTCATCCTCTACACATAGTTGCACTTTTGTGTATTTTATTATATTGTATTTTATTGGAGTGGGGCTTCCCTCGTGGCTCAGATGGTAAAGAATCTGCCTGCAGTGTGGGAGATCTAGGTTCGATCTCTGGGCTGGGAAAATCCCTTGGAGAAGGAAATAGCTACCTACTCCAGTATTCCTGCCTAGAGAATTCCATGGACAGAAAAGCCTGGCAGGAAATAGTTGCAGAGTCAGACATGACTGAGCAACTAACACACACACACTATTGTATTTCAAGCCCAGGGTGTCCAGAAGCAAGTGTGAAAGCAGCAGTGATGTAGCTGGTACTGCTAAGAAGCGTCAGCGGTTGTTCTGTACTACTGCATTCTTCAAGGTACTATACTGTAAGATTAAAAATGTTTTATTTTTGTTTGCTTTTTAATGTATTATTTGTGTAAAAATATTGTAAACCTATTACCGTATAGTACTAAATAGTACCTAGGCTAACTGTTGGATGAACAAACTGGACTTAACAAAAGTGCTCTTGGAATGGAACTCATTCCTATGAAAGGGACTTACTCTATTTATAAAGTTATATCCCAAAAAGCATTCAAGATATATATATATATATGTATATATTTGGCAGTATTTTACACAGATGTTTTACTGTCAATGGCGAAAAACAACTTATCCCTCACAGACTAAAAATCCAGTTCTATTTTAACCCATTTTTTAAAAAAGCTGTTTTCCATCCATCTAAAAACGGCCTCGATGGCATTTTTCTCCACATCACCCTATCTCAGTATTTCCAGATCTTTCAGGACCTTGAGGGGAAAAGTATGGTAAATAAAGACATTTAATAGTTTCTGCAAAGAACCATACATAAAACATTTCTATACTTATGGAGGAAAGTAGAAGAGCACCTCAGAGCTTAGTGGGGATACCGGTATATTAAAACACTTCTTTCCAACTATGGCAAAGCCTGCCATTCTAACTCATGTGGAATCCCCTGGAGGGCTTGGAAGAGTGCTGGGCCTCACCCTCAGCTTCTGATTCAGCCGATCTGCTCAGCAAGAGAAAGTATGGGTGCTGTTGGTCTCAGGGTCCTAGTGCGCTTACTCTATGCGTCTCCTCTTCTCGCCTTCTCACTCTGGATCTTGCCAATATTCCTTTCTTTGGTGAACATCTTCAGGATCTACTCTACTCTTCAAATACTGTGCTTGAAACATTTATTCCCCACATTTGGCAATTTTACCTAGTGCAGTGGCAGGAAAATGTCTTCTTTGGGCCATTAAGGTTGTTTTGCTGAGCTTCTTACAAACTTTATAACCCACACTCTTCAGCCAAGATTACTCGATATCCTTGTTTCAACGTTGCTCTTTGTAGGCATTTGATGTTCATCTGTTTTGTGACCTTAATGTAGATGAAGGCATCACTGGACCACTTGTGTTCAGTGCTAACAGCTGCTGCTGCTACTGCTGCTAAGTTGCTTCAGTCGTGTTCGATTCTGTGAGACCCCAGAGATGGCAGCCCACCAGGCTCCGCTATCCCTGGGATTCTCCAGGCAAGAACACTGGAGTAGGTTGCCATTTCCTTCTCCAATGCATGAAAGTGAAAAGTGAAAGAAGTCGCTTAGTCGTGTCCGACTCTTTGCAACCCCATGGACTGGAGCCTACCAGGCTCCTCTGTCCATGGGATTTTCCAGGCAAGAGTACTGGAGTGGGATGCCATTGCCTTCTCCACAAGATATTTTTAAATTAAAAATACACTTGACTTAAATGCTGTTTTAATTTCTGTTGTACAGCAAAGTCATTCAGTTATAAATACATACACATTTTTTTTCCATGATGGTTTATTTTCAGGCTATTGAATACAGTTTCTTGGGCTATACAGTAGTAGGTCCTATGGTTTATTTATTTCATATATAATAGCTTGTATCTGCTAATTCCAAACTCCTAATTTATCCCTGCCCCATGCACTTTCCCCTTGGTAACCATAAGTTTGTTTTCTACATCTGTGAGTCTATGTCATAAATAAGTTCATCTGTGTCATGTTTCAGATTCTACACACAAGTGCTATCATATAGCATTTGCCTTTCTCTTTCTGACTCAGTATGCTAATATCTAGGTCCATGTATGTTGCTGCAAATGGCATGATTTCATTATTTTACGTATTCTTTTTACATATTATACTACATCTTCTTTATCCATTCATCTGTAGGAGGACATTTAGGTTGCTACCATGTCTCAGCTATTATAAATAGTGCTGCTATGAACACTGGAGTACATATATCTTTTTTTTCCAGATATATGCCCAGGAGTAGGATTGGTGGATCATATAGTAACTTTATTTTTAGTTGTTTTAAGGAACTTTCATACTGTTTTCCACAGTGACTGTAACAATTTATGTTCCCATCAACACTGTAGGAAGGTGCTTTCTCCACACTCTCTCCAGAATTTGTTATTTATATATTTTTTAATGATGGCCATTCTGATTAGTATATGGTGGTACTTCATTGTAGTTTGATCTGCATTTCTCTAATAATTAGTGATGGCCATCTGTATGTCTTCTTAAGAGAAACGTCTCTTTAGGTCTTCTGGCCCATTTTGATTCGATTGTTTGTGTTTTTTCTGCTATTGAGTTGTATGAGCTATTTGTATATTTTGGAAATTAAACCTTTGTAGATTGCATGGTTTGCAAATGTTTTCTCCTAGTGTGTAGGCTGTCCTTTTGCTTTGCTTATGGCTTCCTTTGTTGTGCAAAATCTTTTAAGTTTTGATAAGTTTCTACTGTTTATGTTTGCCTTTATTTTTAGTCTTGGAGATTGATGTAAAAAACATTTCTATGATTTATGTCAGAGAATGTTTTGCCTATGTTCTCATCTAGGAGTGTTATGGCATCAAGGCATAACTACATTCCATTGAATAAGACTTTTTCTTATGGCCACACCTATCTCTGAGAGAAAGTAGAACACGTAGTGTTCATTCTAGACATTTATGAATATACCAAGGGTTAAACTCTGAGAAGAATGACAAATAGGTACTGGTAAATAGGCATTTTCTTAAGTCAGAAACACGCAGGCTCTAACATAAGAGTCACAGGATGATGACTCTTGAGCCGAAGCATGGCATGACCTAATTTACATTATTAAAGGACTGCTTTGACTGCTGTGTGGAGAATGGAGGATAGCAAATGTTGAAGCAGGGAGACAGCTGAAAGTGTACAGTAGTTATNTCAGAAACACGCAGGCTCTAACATAAGAGTCACAGGATGATGACTCTTGAGCCGAAGCATGGCATGACCTAATTTACATTATTAAAGGACTGCTTTGACTGCTGTGTGGAGAATGGAGGATAGCAAATGTTGAAGCAGGGAGACAGCTGAAAGTGTACAGTAGTTATCTAAATTCTCTAAGGTCACCTTAGTTTTGGTTTGACTTCCCTGGTGGCTCAGATGGTGAAGAATCTGCCTGCAATGCAGGAGACCTGGGTTCGATTCCTGGGTCAGGAAGATCCCCCAGAGAAGGGAATGGCAATCCACTCCAGTACTCTTGCCTGGAGAATTAGAATTCCATGGACTGAGGAGCCTGGCAGGCTACAGTCCATGGGGTCACAAAGAGACACGACTGAAAGACTAATGCTTTCACTAGTTACGGTTTAATAGATACATATGTTCGGTCTTTGTAGAGTTTACTTTGGAACAAGCCAAATACCAGTTGTTGGTGTTAATTTCCCAAGTTTATCTTTCTTTAATTATTCACTTAATACTTGCTTTGAAAACAAGGTAAAGTCAATTTCAATACAGAAGTCTTTTTCTGAACCCTATTCCAATGAGGTACACATCAAATCTCATTGACAGGAAATTCTATCTGTATATTAAATATACAAATTAGTGCAAAAATTATGATAAAATGAATTAATATATGTTTGGTGATATTAGCAGTCTTTAGAGAAATCAATTTAAAACACTGCAGAGTATGATCTTGGTGCAAAGCATTTTGCCATCATTCTCCTGCCAGTCTACATGGATTAGAATTTGAAATATTATTTCCACTTAGTACAAATCTCTTTCCAGTTCTCCTATTCTAATCTATTCTCTTGTATGAGAATGCAGGCAATGGCTGAGAGTGAGATAAAGACAGAGAGAAGGAAGGAAGAAAGGAAGGAAGAGAGAAAAAGAAAGGAAAGATGACAGTCATCCTTCTGGAAGGCAGGTCATGGCTAAAAGGCAGCAAAGAAGATAATCTGGCAAGGTTACTAACAGTTTTGACTGTTTTCCTACTATTTTTCATATTAATAATTCTTACCAAATTTTAAAAATAACATATGTCTTTTTTTTTTTTTTTTT